>JAKNSH010445498.1:0-12321 GCA_027790015.1 Cymbopogon flexuosus
TGTCTTCTTTATGTACTTGTGACCCATAATGTGTTATGAATAATGCTATTGTATATATTTGATTTAACCTGATGGCAGTGAACCGGTAGAAATGGAATGCTAAATTTTCTGTCGGTAACTTGCAATTTTCTGTCGGTTGCATAGGATTCTAAAACTGGTGCCTGGGAATTTTCCTGTCGGTGGCGCAGAATTTTCTGTCGACGAGAGAACCGACAGAGAAAATGGTGTCCCGACAGGAAATATGTAAAACCGACAGAAAATTTTTATTTTACTGTCGAGCTAGTCCCGTCGGAATTTTCCTGTCGGTAAACCGACAGTAAAATTAATTTGGCATTTTTTGTGTCGGTTTTTTGTATTTTCCTGTCGGTTCCGTACCGACAGGAAATTCTGAGTTTCCAGTAGTGAAAAAAGGTGCTAATTTTGTGGTTGCAGCTATATCTATATCTCTGAACGCCAATGAGTCGATCTGTATATGATATTAATATGCAACATACATATGATGCTGTAGATGACTAGTATTCTGTACAAGTACACTCTTACAATTATGTCACGAAGCAGCAGGACCTGTACCGATCACGTGCACATGTAAAATTTTTAGTTACACCGCGTCATTGTCCTTTTATACTGATGAGTATCTCAGTCCTGTAATATAGTGTCTTCTAACATTTAAACAAATATTTTGAATATATCGTAGTTCTCCTGTGTTTTTAGAAAAAAAAAACATTGAAAAAATTTAATCCTATATAAGAGATTCTAAGAGACAAATCATTGTTTTGCATTAATATACGGTTAATCTGTGCCTCGCTCGAGTGTGTGAACGATCGAGTTCGCTCACTCGATTCTGGCGGCTGTGCGATTTCATTGTCTAGCTGTGCTACTTCTCTGTGGTTTTGATTTGTTTTGTATCTCTGTCATGTGCGATATTCTTGCTATCCTGTTCTCTTTTGCTTGGAGAATTATCTTAGGTAGCTGGGTGTCTGGTTTTGGATCAATTAACTTAAAATAGAAGACATTAAATTGTTTTATTAAGTGGCTCTATCTTTATTAAAGTCTTAGATTTTTCATCGGTTATGCATTTACAGGGTTGTTTTATGAATTTTATAGTTGTAAATGCACTGTAATTTCTGTGTTAATAAGGTGTGTAGATTTTTTTATTTATGGTTTTTGAAAAATTTGTATCTCTTATTTGATACATAATTTGTATTCTCTTCTATTTTTTTCTTCCATAGAAAATATCTATCAATATTTATTATTTGATTTTTATTTGATTTTGCTGTCACTCTTGGAATCGAGTGATACTTGTGTTTGAATCACTCGATTTTTTGGTTGGCTGCCCAGATCTGAGTGATTTTTCTGGTTTCTCACTCGAGTCACCCAAATTGAGTTTGCTCACTCGGGCAATGAGTAGACAGACCCTAGTCACACAATAAATTTGGCATATATATGATGGGCATCTATTGTACTCCGTATATCTTAGTAACTAGCCAACAAAACAATACTACTACATGTTCTTTTCAAGGCTTAAAATCATACTCACTTCACTACACCAAAACCCTTGAGGGTTAAAAACCGTCAAGAAAAATATCAAAACACCAAGAAAATGTTTTGTGAGGGCTGACCATCAAGAAA
This sequence comes from Cymbopogon flexuosus, assembly GCA_027790015.1. NCBI lineage: Eukaryota > Viridiplantae > Streptophyta > Magnoliopsida > Poales > Poaceae > Cymbopogon > Cymbopogon flexuosus. Next base: position 1,630 of record JAKNSH010445498.1, read on the forward strand.
TAATCGCCAAATAAGTATAGAGAACAAGGGACATTTTAATTTGTCAGTCCACACCATCGAAAAACTTCTTGGCGGTTTGGCTAACAGGGTAAATTGGGCCACAAAGTGAAGGAATGTTACAACCGTAGAGCAAATGTGTTAAAAAGATTAAAAATCTTAGAACCACTCCAGCCACCGGGATTCAAACTCAAAACACTAGCTTGCTTACTTAACTGCACCTCAAAGTAATTAACATGTAATTGAATAGGGATGCTTTTGATTTTTCATTAACTAGCGAATTCAAATGCATGCCTCAGATCCTAAATAAATTCATATGAAAAAAGTTCTAACTGAAAAGTTTTAGATCTCTTCAATTACTACAACTTTGGTTTAGGTAACTTATCCATTAGAAATTATTAAAAAATTCATAACAATATGAATTTTGAAATGATGATTTCCTTGGCAATTTACAATAATTAACACTCAAGAGAATGACCGTTTTACTTGACGGTTCAAAATAACAGTCAAGAAAATTGTATGTTTCCATGGAGGCTGAGTCAAACCACTAAGAAAATTACAGAAAATTACACTCAAGTAAATTATTAATTCCTCAGGCGTTGGATTCCACCACTCAAGGAGAGGTCATGGACCCCAAGGAAATTCTGAGTGTTTCATTGTAAATTATAAGTTGTTTTGGTCTTTTTGGATTGATACATAGTTTTTTATATATTTTTTTTTAATAAAGGATAATAAATATCTGGCCTCTACATCCATGGATATACACAGCCAATTATTACAACCATTTGTTCAAAGAAAGGAGAAAGCCATGGCCAAAACATAGGCCAGGAAACTAAAGCAAACGATAAATATGCTTCCACCCTCTATTCGAGATTTCTAAAGCAATCATCTCCAGCTTCTTGCTCATCAAAGTGAGTGTATCCTTGGCTTGCTCAACACGCTGCAGCTGAGCCCAGAAGCGTAACCAGTACGCTCCCCTGAAAATAACCTGCATAATAGAGTTAGTTTTCATTTTATTAAATATAACATCATTCCGGCATCGCCAGATAGCCCAACATAAGGCAGTAGTCCCTACCCAGATCAGATCTTTGACCTGCTTATCTTGATTACTAAGCCAGATACCAAACATATGGTTGATGGATCTTGGTTGGTTCAGGTTTGTAGCAAAGAAGATAATCCTCCAAATCGTTTTGGCAAAGGGAAAATCTAAGAATAAGTATTGGATACTCTCATTCTTATTACAGCAGATACATTTTTGACTCCCTTTCTAATTTTTCTTAGCTAGGTTGTCCTTGGTTAGGACAGCTCCCCTTTGTAGGAACCAAAGGAAAATTTTAATTTTTATAGATAATTTCATCTTCCAGATCTTCTTATGCATAAAAGGTGGTTCTGTGTCAATTAAGTGGAGATACATTGACCGGACAGAAAAAACCCGGATTTGGTTAAGTTCCATTTAAAGTAATCGGAACCATCCACCAATTGAGTATTGGAGACCCGAGCTACCAGATTAAACGAATCTATTAGTTTATTATCCACCAGAGCCCTTCTAAAAGATAAAATCGGGGGGCTATTGGCCAACACTTTTGCAACAGTGGCACGAGGATTCCTCACAATATTGTATAGGGATGGATAAATAAACTTTAGAGCCTTAACGCCTACCCAAGTATCGTCCCAGAATCTCGTTTTGGTCCCATCTTTGATATTGAAGGTACCATTAGCCAACACCTCATCTTTGATACGGAGGAGGCCTCGCCAAAAATATGAATCATTTGGTTTGGCAGTCACTTGAGTGAGGGTCTTTGACCTTAGGTATTTATTCCTTAGCATATATTGTCAAATGCCATCTGTATTAACTAGATTAACCACCCATTTAGATAATAGGCACTTATTCTACAGTTGTAAATCTAAGATATCAAGACCCCCTTGATTCTTTATACGATATAAGATGTCCCATCTAGCTAGCTAGTCAGTTTTTTATATGCATCTACCAAGATATACCCTATGTCGATCTAGAGGCTCGACATAGTTGTCCGTGTGCCTGAATTGTCTTTTATGATATCAACTTTTGATTCAGCTCTTCCTTGCACAGCTCCGTGGGCTTCCCTACTCTGCCGCCACTGAGGACATCATCAAGTTCTTCCTGGAGTGCTACGAGCTGGCAGAGGAGAATCTGCTCGGGTGGGAAAGCAACTGGTGACACAGGAGAATGTGCATATTGCAGCTACATTGTATTATAACGAAATGAGATTATTGTCCCCACTAAACGCTGTAAAAGATGTTAAAAGGGGTTGTTGATTTACTAACAATGCATATGAAGGCTAAAATTCCTCCTTACAAGAAAAAAGCTCAAATTTGATCATTTGCATGTGCCGAAAGTTTCTAAAAAAAATCTGTGTACAAAATGTTACCTTGCTGATCTAAAACAGAGGTAAAAACACAAAATATCATAATAAAACAAGGGTAAAAACACATGGGCAAAATTGTCCCTTTTGACACCGTTAGAGGAACTTAACAGATCAGGAGTAGACTCTTGCCTCGTTTTGAAATAACAGGGATAAAATCACAAAGTTAAAAAAAATGAGGGTAAAATCATCATTTCATTTAAAAGCGAGGGTAGAAACGCCAAAGCCCCTTAATTTATAGATAGAGCATTATTGTGACGCCTCCTAAAATAGGTCGGTTGTCTCTGAAATAGCTATGTTACGATACTAAAAATTTCTAACTCTCGCTAAAAATAAAATTCCCATGACTCCTAAAATTGTTTAGGTAGTAGTGGGGAGAAGGGCAGCCACCCCATCATGGATCAAAGCCAATGAGGTCACGGTTCACCTGTCAAGATGGAGAAGACAGGGTGGGCAAAGCGCTTTTGGAGAGCATGGATATGGGTCTGTGGAGTTCATTGGAGACCGAGCGAGAAAGCCACGAGGCGGTAGGAGAACTGAAGAGACAGAAAGGAGAACTAGGGATTGGCTCCGGATAAGCTCATAGTGGATTGCTTGATTGATGTAGTGGCCTTAGGGTTACTAATAGACGAATGTCTTAAGAGGCCCGCCACTAAAAATATGTTATATTTTTTAGAAGCATACCTCTTATAATTAAAAGGCCTACCTCTATAAATTTATTTTGAGAGGGCAATTTTTGACCGTCTTTGTAAGTAAAATGATCATCGCCGAAAAATCATCAGGTATTTTGGGAGGAGATTGATACATTTTTGTAGCAATGTCAAGCTGTCAGCTCGAAAACCATTTGTAGATGTGGATTTTGATATGGACACCTGTATCAAAAAGGGGAGTACGCTTTTATAAACCTCACAACAACGGATGCTCGCACTAGTTCTGTGGCTTTTTTTTTTTTTTTTGAACAACTAGTTCTGTGTCTTAACCTCTTGTTGGTCATATTTTGAATTAATGCTACCAGCAGGGCGAGGGAGATCTGTAGGTAACTAAGGTACATGTACACGTACAGTGCAGGCATGTTGCGGAAAACCTGTAACAGTATAAAGTCCAGCTCCAAGCATCTTGCTAGACACAGTACCAATGAACACTGTGTGTGTCGTCAGTGCGTGTGTCCTCTGGTTCGTGTGGATATATACGTACACCATATATACATGCACACAGTTTCCTCTACATTCTTATATATATGGCATGTAGTACCAAATGGGGCTTTTCCTCGATCCATAATATCTCTGCAGTTTGTTACTGCAGTAGATTCCTACGATCGAGTGGATGATCGATCGGGGCATCGGGCTTCCGGCCGGCAGGCAAACAAACATGCATTTGCTTGCCGGCAATGTGTGTGAGATGATCGACTCACATTGCTATCTCGTCGCAAGCAGGCCGGAGGTACAGTAGAACGGCCATGGATGCATGCCTGCATCTGCATATGACCAACACGTATGCATGCAGGCAGCACAGCTCGGTCCATGGCTATAGCTAGGTAGCTGATGAATCACGGACTGTGGCCACCAATGCACGGCAAGGCGTACTGACGAGACCGCCGGCCGGCCGGCGGCCCCACTACCACGGCGGTGGTACCATGCATTTGGTCGAGACTGTTGAATACATCAACCTCACAATGAAAGCTTGGTCTCCCAGCTCCGGCGTAGTAGCTCCGGGCGGCCATGGTGTGGCCGTCGTCCGTCGTCGTCCTCCAGCTGGGGCAACTGTGCTGTGTGTGTGTTCCTGTTGGTCCTGCCCTGCTGCTTGCTTGGGGATTGCACTGTGTACCTTTGGCCAGAGCTTGTCCCCGGCCGGCCCATCTGTCGTAGCCTGCTGCAACTAACATTGTTCAATTTCAATAATGTTCATGCATGCATCTCTCATGCTACCTCTCCCACGGTAGCTTTAGTGTGTACTAGACCTGTGTACGAGTTGCTGATCCACATGTACTCCCTCTGTCCCTATTTAATTGTCGTTATGAGATACGTGCCACAAGTTTGATTCAATTTCTAGAAAATACATGCAACATTTGTATCTCCAAATAAATTTATTAAAAAACTAGATTCAAAGATTTTTCCAATAATACTGATTATGATACTAATTGTTGATATTTACTATTTATAAAAATTGTCGGCAAATGTTTTTCGGGAAGCGAAGTGATAATTATTTAGGGATGGAGGGAGTATGTCATTGGCTAACTGCATGTGTGTTATGTGTTTGTGTGTTTTTGAGCTGCATGAGTGCATTATTATTATTATCTCCCCGGCCCCTAGCTACCTCTCAGGAAGGACTAAGACGTACCACACCCTGCAGATGTCTAACGACATAATTTCATGCACAGTACGGGCATTTGTCAGGATGCGAAACATTAATAATTGTGTTTTTGGGAGTATATATTGGACAAAACAGTTTCATGCGCGCACTACCAGAGGCCGGCTCTTTGCCAAGTGTCAAAGTCTTTACCGAGTGTTTTTTTTTTAATTTTCAGACACTTGAAGCATGTTGGGATGCAAAAGTAAACATTTGAACCATGGAAAACATAATCTTTCTTTGGTTGGAGTTTTAAAGACTCAACTTGGGAGGGAGAACTTATTTTTTTTTCTAAACCAAGTTGAACCAAACACATTTTTCAGCTATGTTCCATGTTTTTTAGCCAAACATGTTCAACTCCACGTGCTCCGTTCGAGGAAAAAAGTTGTGAGCTAGAGCACCTAAAGGGGTGCTTCATAAACTCCAGCTTTTTTGTGGAGCTACTCCATGGTGGAGTTAGTAGAGCAGAGTTCGTGGAGCAGTCCTAGACATGCCCTAAGTATAAAACCAGTGTTTGTTATGTGAGTTGTTATACTTTAGGTGCATGGATTTTAGATTATTTCAGGCGACTATTTTATACAGCCAACTAGTTCAATTAAAAGGGCAACTCATAAGAGACAATTTATAATTTTTTCTACAGTCAAACAATGACAAAAATTACTACTACATGAATTCGACTAGCAGTCGACACCTTATACCGCCCACCTCTCCTCTCCCCACGGATGCCGCCAACCTCTCCTCTCTAACTAGCACTCGAATCCGACTAGGACCCCCCCCCTCATTGTGGATCCATAAAGGTGCCTCGTCGTCATGGATCTGGAGGAGCTCGTGGTCGCATTGGTGACGGCTTGCCATATTCTTCCTCTCCCACATCTAGTGAATAGAGATCCGGTCTGGCCCCTCCTTGTCATAGATCTTTCATCAATTCTACGCCCCTCCTCATCATGGATCTAGTTGGGCTAGTTAATTTGTGGTTTTTGTTGGTGACAATGGCGGCCAGGCCCTGCTTATGTTCGGTGGTTGCAACATGTGCTCTCCCTTGATCTCTCTCCTCTCATCATCGATCTCTTTCTCCAGTCCACGATATCTTTTGTCCTAGTCGCCCTCCAATACTTTTTGTCAATGTCCTGCACTAGGTCAAAGGTTGGACATAGGTTCAGTGAGAAATGTGATGGTGGCCTTTTCGAAAGAGGAAGACGAGGAGGACATGCATGGGGACATGAGGAAGATGACTTTCCATGGCCAGTGGATCAGTGGATGGGCCACCATTCTTGAGGAAGTGTCATCCTCACCAGCAGTAGTGGTGACTAGCAGTGGTGACTTATGTGGATATGATTGACATAGCAGTAGTGGCTCGTGCCATGGCCCAAGCAGAGCTTTTTTGTTCTAGAGGTGGGCATGCAACCTACCTCTATTACCTTTCATTGACAGTGACTTATGGCAGAGGCAGGTTGTATGCCCACCTCGTAAATATGTATTGTAGTACAAATGCTAGTTTTATAAAGCCAGTTGGACCCTCACACTACTACTACAATTTCTTTTTCCCGTGACGGTCACTTTGGCATTACCGCAGCGGGCAAACCAATCCGTCACGGTTGAAAGGTCACGGTAAATCGTGACCATCACCGTGGCGGGCACTGATGCCCGCTGCGGTAAATCCATTTCCCGCAGCGGGCGGATTAGAACGCCCGCTGCGGTAAATGATTTCAAAAAACAAAAAAAACCCTGGACAGGCCCGCCGAGCCCATCTAGGGCTGGGTCGCCGTTGCCTGGCCTCGGCCGCCGTCGTCCCGTGCCGTCGTCTCGTGGCCATCCGCGCCGCCTGGAAGGGCGCCGCCGGGCCTCGTCCGCCGTCTGGTCGCGCACCGCCGGGCCTTGCCCACCGCCTGGAAGGGCGCCGCCGGATCTGGTAGAGAAGAAAGTGGACAAGGAGCGTACCGCCGCCAGGGAGGTCCTCCTTGCTGGATCGGCCGCCGGTCGCCGGATCCGCGCCGCCCTTGCTTCGATCTACACCGCCAACTTCGATCCACGCCGCCCTTGCCCCCGAAGGCCGCGCCGGAAGAGGTTCCAGGGGCCGGCTGCATGGTCAGGGAGGTTGTCTTCCCCGGATCCGCGGCCGGTAGACTTCACCGGCCCTGTGGAAGCCGCGCCTCACGCACCCACCGGCATGCAGCGGTGGAGAGAAAGGGAGAGGCATGCTGCGCGGTGGAGAGAGAGGGAGAGGCATGCGGTGGAAGAGGTGGAGAGAGAGAGGAATGCAGTGGAGGAGGTGGAGAGGGAGGGAGTGGCACGCGGCGCTGAGGAGAGGCATGCGCGCGGTGGAAGAGGATGGTAGGAGCGTGCGGCTCCCTGGTGGGAGACAGGGGGAGGATGAGGAGTGAAACCCTAAAGTGTTGTATATATACCTGGAGGCGGAAATCGGGCCGGCTGGGCCTATTGGGCCGTAGCCTTTTACCGTAGCGGGCCTTTTGTGATGCCCGCTGCGGTAATTTACCGCAGCGGGCATTTCAGGACGTTCGCTGCGGGAAATAACAATTTACCGCAGCGGGCATTTTAAGATGTCCGCTGCGGTAAATCGATTTACCGCAGCGGGCAAAATTGACCGCTACGGTTAAAAATGCCCGCTGCGGTAAATCGTGGTGAATTACCGCAGCGGGCAAATGAAACGTCCACCACAAAGGCCTAATTCGCGTCGCTATGGGAAAGAAATTTTAACGTAGTGATGTTAATTTCGCTCCAAAACTTTCTTCAGCGCAAGGTCTTTTGCCCTTCGTCCCTCTTGAAGCGAAGTTGATTGTCCTTTTAGCGAAGTTGAAATATTAACGTCGCTGCTTTTCTTCTTTCTTTCGCCAAAGTCGAAATTCGCTTCGCGAAGCTGAAAATATTTACTTCGCTGGCAAAACTTCCTGAAATTTAAGTTAGTGGTGAAAACTTTTATCATTCGAAGTTTCTTTTCGGACTTCCATTTTCTGGCGAAGTCAAATCCCAACAGCAGGCCCCTCACGGACGAAGGCCTACTCCAAAGATCTGAAACGCATGAAGTTTTTGGATTTGAAAAACGAAGCCAGAAAACGTCGTCCGAACTTCGGAGTTGGCGGTAATTTTTATTTATGAAATTCTAACGGCTAGTTTGACCAGATAGTAGGTGAACCGTCGGGTTTGACCCGAAGTCACCTATATATACACGGTGCTGCTCCCTCCCTTTTCTTGTTTTCTTTTGAAGTTCTGATTTGCTGCCAATTTTTTCTGTGAATCGAAGTAAAGTTAAGAAAAGAAAACGGCCCAAGATTTTTCTTCTGGATTAAATTGTGAGTTAAATTTTGTGAATTGAAACTTTTTCTTTGTGTTTTTTTTTCTAAATTTTGTTTTTTCCATCTTGAGTTTAGATGTCTTCTCAAGAGAAGGAGGAGCTCGCGAAGTCTGTTACTGAAGATTCAAATCAACATTGATAGTCGTTCCCTTAGATTTGGGAAAACTTTGATGACTTCTAACAGATTAAATGATTTGGTCTGATGGGGAATTTTGGACAAGGATTCTTTTCGACTTCCTGACGAAGAAGTATTATGAAGCCGAAGCCTCATGAATGTGTTGTCTTTAAAGATCTTTTCTCGGCTGGTCTTTGCCTTCCTTGTCATGATTTTTTGGAAGATCTACTCAAGGCTTTTAATATTGAGTTGCACCATCTTACGCCCAACCGAATTGTTCGTATTTCACAATTTATTTGGGCAGTAAAGTGTCAGTGCCTTCTGTGAATTCTGTGAGATGCATACTCATTTTAAGCAGAAGGTTGTTGATGGTAAAACTATAGTCAAGTATTTTGCTTGTAGTAGTTTCAAGACTGCTCGGAATGCAAAGCAAATTGCTCCAGCCACTTGAAATAAGTGGCCTGATAATTGGCACCATTATTGGTTTTATCATATGGTTCCTTTGGTTGAAGAGAGAGATGATTCTAGAAGAGTTGTGAAGAAATATCCTCTTGCTGCAAAGATGAGAACAAATGACTTTGTTTGTTCTCCAACTTTTGAGCCTACTCAGATTTCAAAGACTTGCGTGAAGGCATTTAAGATTACTGCTTCTCTTCAGTGTGCTCGTGATTTGGTTGAGGAGTATGTTGTTGCTCGCATCTGGCCTCTTCGGAAGGGATGGGATTTTCTTCGATTTCATCCAAAGAAAGTTCGTGGCAAGGATTATATATTTCCTGATAAAGATTTTTCTCGCCCTCAAAAGTTTGCTTCTGACGAAGCTTTTCTAGAGGCAGTTGAGGGGAAGGCCAATGATTTACTTGGCAAATATTTAAAGAGTGAGAAGGATAACATTGACAAGCTTCTTGGGGCTGATTACAAGAGGTTGAATAGGACATTTGAGGTTGCTAAGATTTCTCATGGTGAAAGACCTCCTCCAGCCTATTCTTGGAAGTCTAAATATTCTGATAAGGATTCTGGAAAGGCTGTTGTTCCTGGGAAGAAAAAGAGAAGAGGTGAAACTGAACCCAGAAAGAAATCAGTAAGAAGTTAAAAAAGAATTCAGATGCTATTGAATTGTCTGATGAAGAAGTTGATGATGATTTGTTGAAAAGTTTGGGAATTGGGGATACAGTTTTGAATGTTGGTCCTTCTTCTGATGGTCAAGGCATTTCTGCTCAGCAAACTTTCGAGGAAGAGGTGAGAATGATTAGTTTAGTTTTTTCTTCTAGTGGTTTGACTCCACCGATGTTGACTCCGCTTGGTGAATGTTTTCAGAGTTTGAAGGATGCACTCCCGTAATTTGTTTTAAGTGCCGGAGGTGATGGTCAAAATGTTACTTTTGATATGGACTTGGATGGTTCTCAGCTTGGGAGGACGGTGAGATCCTTAATTCTGAAACTACTCCAGGACCTTCTTCGCAAAGGTTTTCACTTGAAATGCCTGTTTTTCCTAAAGTTTCAAAATATGGTGGATCTTTGCCTTCGTTTACTGCTGTTCCCTTGGGTAGAACTGATGGTGGTGGTGCAATTGAAACTGTGGCAGTGAAGCCTGCTTCCCGTAAAGGTACTATAGTTGCTACTGTTGACTTTGGAGATGAAGACGATGTTTTCGATGATGAGGCCAATGATGAGCGAGTTGCTCGTCTTTCTGAGTCTACTTGTTTCTACTGGTGAAAAGGTTTCTTGTCAATTTGAGAAACGTGTTTCTACTGGTACATATTTATTACCTCTGAAATGTTTTGTGAAGTGGTGGTGAAGGGATTTTGATCATGTTTAACTTTCTTTACTTCTTTGCATGTGTAGAGGAGTTTTTTCCTGGACTGGTTCACCTCATAAGAATGTTGATGTTGGAAATATGAAGGATGTGATGCAAGATCCTTTGACCCCTGTTGAGGGCGCTACTGCTGTTTCTTTAGAGAATATTTCTGATGCAGTGAAGCGTTCTTTGGAGTTTTGTCAAACTCAGGGAATCAACTTGGATTCTTTTAAGTTTATTGGTATAGGGGCTGATAAACTTCGAGTTTTGCCCAAAAAGTCTGAATTGCAGCTTGCAAAGTGTATTGATGATGCTTTTACTGTTCCCGATGCCGAAGCCAAACTTTCGAAGAAGTTGCCCTTTGAACTCATGGATGTTGGCCTTTCGATGATGTATAAGGTTGTTTTTTTTAATTTTCGTTCTTTGTGCTTTCTTTTTATAGTCTTTATTTGTTATGTCTATTTTTAGGGTACTATTTTTCATAGATGTTTGAGGGCTAGTTATAAGGAGGCAAAAAAGGTGGCGCTTCGCGAGAAGTCGCTTTTGGAGGAAATTGAATCTTTGAAGAAGTATGAGGAGAAAGAGATGGAAGGGGATGATGCCGTTGTTTCTTATCATGGGATGGAACAACGTGCTATTAATGCTCTTTCTCGTTTTGAAGAAAAAATGATGAGCTCCTCAAATTAAAAGGAGATTATGATAAGCTTAAAGGAAACTTTAAGCGTTTG
>JAKNSH010445511.1:0-11812 GCA_027790015.1 Cymbopogon flexuosus
GAGGAATAGGTACAAGGTTGGCCGTTGTGGATGCAGGCTAGACCTTTACTGCAAGAATTGGTGGGACAACAGTGACAAGCTTTGCCGAACCACCATGGAGCCGTTTTGCACGACTGAACCTTGTCGTCTCCTAAAACCAAAATTTTAGCTCATCTGGAGACAAATACAAAATTTGAGTGAACTCCATTTGACCACTAAAAAAAACAGAGGCCGAAGGTACGGTGTACCATCCATCACTTATAGTAGGTTTTGCAACGGCGCTCACCACAAATGTATACAAATGTATACACAGATCGCTTTCAAGTTACAATATATGATCAAGGAGTACCAGTATTAGATGCCGTGAATATTTGGCAGACATGCACATAGAGGAGCATGCAGTTGCTGCTTGTTCAACCATTAAACTAGAAAACTTTGGCTATAAGATTGCTTCGGTGAAGGTGTATACCTTTTGTTTCATATATATGTAACTTATTATCTTGATCAACTTGTTGCTGAGTCCAAAAACTCCCTACACTCGAAAAAAAATCTCTAACTTCGAAAACCTACTAAATCACAACAGGCTACAACAATGTATGTGTGGTTTTGAGTCAGATCACCCTATTTAGTTAAAAACAACAGTAAATTTCACTCATGGTCGTCCTTTGAATTTTACAAAAGACTAACCACTAAGAATTCTTACAAGGTAACGTATCAAATGCAAACTAACTTTCCGTGAAAACCCGTGCAAACCACGGTAAAAAAGTGTGCTAAATTCAAAAAAAATCACATACATACATAATATGATGATACATAACCTTATAAAATATCTTGTCGAAACTCGACTTCGTTTGGGAGATATAAAAATAACAAATTTTAGGCCATAAAGCTGTCCAGATGATTTGTTAAAAATTTGTTATTTTTATATCTCACAAATGAAGTCGAGTTTGGATTTGTGTATCATCACATCATCTACATGTGTGATTTTTTTTGGTGAATTTAGCATACTTTTTTGCCGTGGTTTGCACGGGTTTTCACAGAAAGTTAGTTTGCATAGGATATGTTCCCATTATCAGAAATGTTCATTCAGTATAATGCAGTTACTTGTGGACTTGTATTAACTTTCTTCTTTTTATGGAACAGTTGCCTCAAATAAACCCTGGTTTCAATAACACACCATTCAAATTCACAAAGTATTCGAATGCCTATATGCTTGTCTATATACGCGAGAGTGACAAGGAGAAAATAATGTGTAATGTCGATGAGAAGGATATCGCTGAGCATTTGCGGGTAAGTAGTTCTTGCATACTTTCCCCTTTTTCTTTGTATCATCTTAGTATCTTTGTTGAAGATAGTGATTGATTGAACTGTTGTTTTACAGATAAGGTTGAAGAAAGAACAAGAAGAGAAAGAACACAAGAAGAAGGAGAAGGCTGAAGCTCATCTCTACACTATCATAAAGGTCTGGTCTTGTTTCAGTCATACCAGCAGCTGTCTTCTCTCTTGGTGACTCCTCTTGATAGAACTTTGTTTTAAAAATGAAAATAGATTGCTCGAGACGAGGATTTAAAGGAGCAAATTGGTAAGAATATATATTTTGACCTGGTGGACCATGAAAAAGTTCGCAGCTTCCGCATTCAGAAGCAGTTGCCTTTTACTTCATTCAAGGTAATGGCCCAAAAAAACCTACATGTTTTTTTCCATAAGATGGCTTCATGATTATGTTTTTTGGATACTACTTGCATAAAAGGATTGAGGTGCTACATTTATGGTGGTTTTGAAGTTTGAACTCAAGTTCAAGCCCCTCCAGGCAGTGTTATTTTCTGTTGCAATTCTGTCTATAAAAATTAAAATGGGCACCTACCAGACATAGTCAGCAAACTTGCTTTATGGTCTGGCTGATTAATGATTTCCATTACCAGTTTGGAACATTCCATTTACCACATTCCAGATTTGTTTAATTTTCTAGTTGTGCTCTATAATCTGCATCAAAGCTATAGCAGTGAGTCAGTGACCATTTGATTTTGGTAGTCTCATTTAGTTTTCAAATGAATTGTTTAGGAGGAAGTTGCAAAGGAATTTGGCATCCCTGTACAGTTTCAGCGCTTCTGGTTGTGGGCTAAGAGGCAGAACCATACATACCGGCCAAATCGTCCATTGACCCCCCATGAGGAAGCACAATCAGTAAGTTATTTGTTGTTTTTAGAAGTTCACACTTACAATACTTCAATCAAGTAGTGATTGTGCTTAAATATGTGGAATACCATTTGGTTCATCATGTTTGAAGTTCAACTGGTGTTAAGTTTTATTTTCATTTGCTTTATTTATCCTTTCCTTTTAACTTTGTGCTCCCTTTTGCCATTCTTTTTACATGGAAAAAGGTATCTTTTATTGTCCAATATCACTTGGAAGTTCTACCTCACTTGTCACTTGCAATTTGAGGACAAGTGAACTTGTGTGCATTTCTTGACGTTTGAGTTTGCTTACATGTAGCATCAGTTTATTTGAACTCTTGATCTATCAGTTTAGTTGTATTATTGCAGTAGACGATAAGGATGTATTTATGTGGCAATATTTCAGAAATAGTGAAAAATAATATGCATCATATCTTGAGCCTTTTACTTAATTTGCATCAATCCATTTGTCATTTCAATTTATTTCTTTTATTGCACAGGTTGGGCAGCTTAGGGAAGTCTCAAATAAGGCACACAATGCTGAGCTGAAGTTGTTTCTGGAAGTTGAACTTGGACCAGTAAATATTGATTCTCCTATTTACCCTTTTTTTTATGCCTTCTAGATTTTGAGATGCTTGGTTGTTTCTAATTATTACTTACATAGGAGTTATGTCCAATCCGTCCACCTGAGAAGAGCAAAGAAGACATACTTATTTTCTTCAAGCTTTATAATGCTGAGAAGGAAGAGCTTCGGTATGTTTCGTGTTAATCTATTTGTCAATCATTCTGTTAAACTTTTATTAAAGATTGACTCACATGGTGACATCGCTCTGCTATCACAGTTTTGTTGGTAGGCTTTTTGTGAAGGCTCTGGGAAAGCCATCTGAAATATTGACAAAACTGAATGAAATGGCTGGATTTTCTCCAAATGAAGAAATCGAGCTATATGAGGTGCTCCACAATTCTGTAGTTATTTCTATAGAGTACACATTCTAACTTGCAGTATGCATGTTCTGCCTATATGCTCCTTGTGCTCATACAATCTGTTCAAGTCCAGATCTTCCAAAGCTGAAAATTCTGTTGCTTTTGACATTCTTATTCTGCAGGAAATTAAGTTTGAGCCAAATGTGATGTGTGAACATATTGACAAGAAATTTACTTTCCGTTCTAGTCAGGTTTGTGAATTTTCTCTTTTTAGATGCAATATTTTTTTAGTTCTTTGGTCAACAAAGACATTTGTTGTTTTTTTTAAAAAAATTGTTTTCTTATGCTTTAGCTTGAAGATGGAGATATCATCTGTTTCCAAAAGGCTCCTGTTCCAGATGGTGATACACAAGTGCGCTATCCAGATGTTCCTTCATTCTTGGAGTATGTTCACAATAGGCAGGTATACTTGGATACAAATCAATTCAATGTTTTCAACTTATCTCATTGTTTACCAACCTCTACTGTACCATTCCCTCTTATTTCACTGTGTTTTTGACATACTGTTCTCTGTTCACCTTCATTTACGTATTCGTGGTGAGCATGGCTGCATGAGCTTCCCAAATCCTAACACCTTTTATGAAATTAGTATATTCTGAGGATCAAAAACCAAATTATCTTGACATATTTGCATGCATATGTGGTTTCTTCGTAAAACAGTTTCTTGTCATTGCTTTATAGTGATAATTTTTTTTTTCTGATTTGTTTTACTATGAAAGCATAGTTATGCTTGCTGTTTCTGTGAAGTGCAAACTACTTCACTGTTACTGAGTTCATTTGTAACTTTTCTGTTGTTCCTACTGTAGGTTGTGCACTTTCGCTCTCTGGAAAAACCAAAGGAGGATGATTTTTCTTTGGAATTGTAAGGGATTGCAAATCAAACTGATAAACTGGTTTTACATTTGAACCATAGTTTTTAATCAACTTACATATATGTGTTTCTTGTTTTCACGTAGGTCAAAGCTTCATACTTATGATGATGTTGTTGAGAGAGTTGCACATCAACTTGGGTTGGATGATCCCTCGAAGATTCGGCTTACATCTCATAATTGTTATTCTCAGCAACCTAAACCACAGCCTATTAGATATAGGGGAGTAGAACATCTGCTGGATATGCTTGTTCATTATAATCAGGTCAAATTCTCTTTCTTTGTTTATTCATTAAGTGCATTACTGCATTCGAAAACATGACACTGATTTATGCTATGCTTCATTCCAGACTTCTGATATCTTGTATTATGAGGTTCTGGACATTCCACTGCCAGAATTGCAGTGTTTGAAAACACTTAAAGTTGCATTCCATCATGCAACAAAAGACGAGGTTTGTGTCATGTGCAGCACTAGTTCTCATACTTTATTCCTAAGCTATGTCACTGAGGCACATGATTTGTCAGGTTGTTGTTCATAGCATAAGACTGCCAAGAAATAGCACTATCAGTGACGTGATTACTGATTTGAAAACCAAGGTGATCACAAATCTTCAGTTTAACCAGTTACTTAGTTTCTCCTGAATTTTAATTGAATTTGAATATGATGATTCTGTTGGATAATAGCTATACCTATTTACTATAGTATCCTTTTTTCTTTAGTTTGAAGCATGTCTATAATTCTCATACTAATTTTCAACAGGTTGAACTATCTAATCCTGATGCTGAGCTCCGCCTACTTGAAGTATTTTACCATAAGATTTATAAGGTTTGTGCATGGTTTATGTGAAGTATTTCCTGTATGAAGAGTTCTGGCTCTTTCTAATGCAATGTTCCAGAATTTCTGAAGTTCTTTCTAAAATTTGGCATTGTTTGTTATATTATCCCTTAAATTTGGCATTGTTTGTATGATATAATTATTTTCTGCAGATCTTTCCGCCTCATGAGAAGATAGAGAA
Source organism: Cymbopogon flexuosus (assembly GCA_027790015.1). Taxonomy (NCBI): domain Eukaryota; kingdom Viridiplantae; phylum Streptophyta; class Magnoliopsida; order Poales; family Poaceae; genus Cymbopogon; species Cymbopogon flexuosus. Next base: position 5,023 of record JAKNSH010445511.1, read on the forward strand.
CATAAATGATCAGTACTGGACATTGCGAGCTGAGGAGGTTCGTATTATTTCATTTTCTTGATGTTGACCCTTTGATCTATTTTCTATTGGAAATTGAAAACTACAAATATATTTACGTAGATTCATCTGTGTTACTTATGTAAAGTTGTCTTGCATGACACCGTTTCTATCAATTTTGAAACAGATCCCAGAGGAAGAGAAGAATCTCGGCCCACATGATCGATTGATTCATGTTTACCATTTCATGAAAGACCCTAATCAGAATCAGCAGATTCAGAATTTCGGAGATCCTTTTTTGATGGTTATCCGTGAAGGTGAGACTGCTGCAGAGGTAATGGAGCGCATCCAGAGAAAACTTAGAGTTCCTGATGAGGAGTTCTCCAAGGTAATATATCCTTGTATTAACTATTTATTATATAATGGATTTTCCCAGAGCACCACCCCCTCTCTCTCCCATCTTCCTGTCATGGTACACGCTTCGGCCAGCCGAGGCACCAAAATGAAACTAAATTATTGTTGCAAGCCTCTCTGCCATGTTGTGTGCACAATGTGCAAAATCACGTCAAGTGCTTAGTTTCTCTAGTTATTACTCCTTCCATTCCGAATTATAAGTTTTTTTTTTGGCATTTCTAGATTCATAGATCTTGCTATGTATTTGGATATACACTATGTTTAGATACAGCCAAAACATTTTATAGTTTGGAGCGGAGGGAGTACAACATTATTAGTTGATAAGAATGAGTGCTGAAATTTGTCTTTCAGAGAAGACATTGAGCGCCTTTTGAATAGTGAACACCTTATTCCTCAACAAATTGAAGAACTTGGTAGGTGGGCTGACCTTTTAAGCCTCAGTCCAGCCATTCTTGTCTTTATGTGAAGGTTTATACTGGGATTGATGAGCCATAATTCTGGTACCTTCGTACCCTTGTATTTTGTTTGTTAACTACTTTATACCAGAATTCTAGCAAAATATAACATTCTCACCCCAGCAATCCGTACTTTCTATGCATCTCTAACACTGATAATGCTTATTTGATCAGTGGAAGCTTGCATTCATATCCATGAACCGGCCAGAGTACCTCCAGGACACTGATGTTGTATCAGCGCGTTTTCAGGCAAGTGATTGCTTCAGTATGCTTAAATGCATACCTTCTCTTGTTCACTATGTTCATAAATGATGCTTTGCTTTTTATAATACAGAGGAGAGATGTATACGGTGCTTGGGAACAATACCTTGGCTTGGAGCACACTGATACAACATCAAAAAGGTCTTACACAGCCAATCAGGTAGGCAATGATATTCGGTTGTGAAATGAGTGAAATAGATGTTTGATGTGTCCATGAACGCTATTCCTGGTTATGTTTTTGTGTGTCAATGCAGCTTCACTCTCGGAAGGCCAGCGCTTATGGGTTTATGTGATTTCTTATATCTTTTTGCCCACCTATGAATTTGTTGTTGGGTGTTTAGAATATTAACATGAATGGCTTTGCTAATTTGCTTTAGCAATTTATTGTGCAAAAAGTTGGGAGCAACTAACTGAGTGTTATGCATTACATGTGCATGTAGAATGTGTGGGTTTGATGCGGTGTATCATGTGTTCCTCAAATTAACTGCCATGTTTGTGTACCACAGAAGTAAGTCTTCTGCTTGTTTTTTATATTATTTGCAGAATCGGCACACCTATGAGAAGCCTGTGAAAATTTATAATTGAGAAACCTTCAGCAAGCTTCAATTCATTGACAAAGGCCTCGACAACAGTATGCCCAAGATGAAAGGATGCTTCAAGCAGAAAAAAGCTGGTAGAGGAGTATAGTTGCTGCCTGTTCTGAGGCCTACAAGCCCATCAATGCTGCGTCAACCTTCAGTGTTCTGTTGTCTATTGGCAACGGGGTATTCTTTTCGAGGCTTTTCCGAATTGCTTCCAAGCAACCAAGCATGTGTGTTGGTTTTTTTCATCGTATCTAGTATGATGGCCCCTGCTAGGATAGGTGTTTGCTTAATTTGTAGAGCAAAGCTAGTACATAAGAAAACGATTTTGGTAGGGGGCATGTATACAGAATTATAGCAGATACTGATTGTTGAATTTGTGCCACTTGTAGCTGTGGGAACAATGGCAGGGATTGTATAATGGGTTTGGTATTGGTTCCAATTTTCCGTGCTGTTGAGAAATGTAAGAGGATAATCGCGCGGATAGTACAGTTTTGGGTTCCAGCCTAGGCTGTTTATTGCAACTTGGCATCCATATGCAGTTTTATCTTGTGAGAAACATCATCCTTCGGTCTAATATTCTACTTGCGCATATTGCAAACTGAATAAATACTGAGACCCTGTCAAACAGAACTTTTGAAACCAATGCCACTCCAAACTAACCCATTCTACCAAGAGCCAACACATTCGGAGCCATCCAAACTCAACGAACTATAGAGATCCAGTAAGACCGATGGAACCAAACCATTGGGCATGGTACCTGGTAAGAGATCGTTCGATCATTTACAAAAATGTAGTCCTTCCATTTAGTATGTATATATATGTAGCAAAAGTTACTCCTGTTTTAAATTATCAGTTGTTTTGACTTTTTCTAGAACATCCACCTTGCTATGTATCTAGATATAACAATATATTCAGATACGTGTAAAATTAATGTATCAAAAAAGTCGACGTGGCTTATAATTTGGAAAGGATGGAGTATGCATCTTGAAAAAAATCAAAACAACTTACACAAACTTAAAAAGGAGAGGGAAAAACTAGAACGTTATAACTTATAAAAGGAAGGGAGCAGAAAACATCCCTACCCTTTATTTAGAAGTGGAACAGAGCCCCAAATTTAGAAATAGAACTATCCCTTATTTGGAGGTAAAACACCTCTTTATCCCCTTTTCTGGTTATTGTTCTCCTTTCTTCAGTTAGGGCCGAAGCTACCATGAGCAGTCATAATCAGGGTCTCGATTATATTGAGGGATGGTGTTGCCAACCTTGATATTTGTCAAATAGATTTGTTATTTTATGTTTTCTACTCTTTGTTAGCCCCTTACTTCCTCTGTCCTAGAAATACAGTCGTACGAGGATTTTACACCCAAGCTAAGGATGGAGGGAAAAGACCTTCGTACCCGGCCCCTTGGTCCCTACACAACATTCGCGCCCCTCCCCATGTTCTTTGTCTGACCGCGAACCTCCACGGCCACTCGTCGACCTTGTGCGTCTGCACATAGAGGCCCAGGCGAGGAAGCCTCCTTGTTGGCTTGTGGGTCACGCCCGCCCTCACGTCACGTGAACTCCACCGGTATGTTTGGGGACGAAGGAGGAGGGAGGCGACGCTGATGTGGAGAAGAAAAGAAGAGGGTAATGTATCTCAACGGAGGAGAAGGAGGCGTTTGTTGAGGAGAGGATCTGAAGTCCATGCTGGGTAGTTTGCTCCACCTTAGTCTTAATGCAGGATCTCTCATCTCCACCGGGGCGTCCCCAACAGCTAGCTTTTGGTTAGCTAGATCTGACGTACGAGCAAATAGACAATCTATTTTACGTAGCCCAAAACACATGAGAGGAGCATGTGGGTCCAAGAGAATAAAATAGTCTTTTTCTTATCTCTCACCTCCACATCAGTTGACTACGTAGCTAGTACTAGCTATTATCATTGCGGACGTCCTTAGTGTAGACCCACGCTGCCCTCTAACCTACTACTAGCTTCAGGCGACGCTGTTAAGGCCAAAGCAACCCATCCGCAAGCTCTTCCTCCTCGCCGCCCTCTATGGTGATGTTGTGATTAGGAGGTATAAAAGTATAAGTTTGCACGCTATGGTGGAGGATGATAGCCATAGGACTCAGCATGGGCGGAGCTACATTGATGCATGGGTATTCCCAGGAATACCCTTTTTACACAACAATAAATATATATGTAGGTATACTCATATTTATAAATATATATGTAGCTACATTTGATCATTTTCAAGCATAAATTGAGTCCATAGCCAATTCTTGAGATCTGTTCCGTTTTCAGCTTCAGGTCGGCCTGAGAGGGGCAAAGGCGCAAGGTCTAGTGGTCCAGTAAGCCAGCGTTCTACTAATTCCCTCCATCCCTCTTGGCGGGCAGACGTGGAGGCACCCGACGTGACGCCTCGATCTGTACGCGCGTGCTCTGCTCGGTGCTTGGTTCTCCATTCCCAATTCATTGTCCCAGGCTTGCGGCCTTTGGCAGCGAACGGCCAGCAGCGACGTTCAGCTCCACCCAGGGCTAGCGGTGGCAACAGGGTAGTAGGCGTAGCAGAGCTGCGCGGAGGTCGGCAACTGGGCTTGGCGCGAAGTGGGCGGGAGATAGTTGCAGTGTGCTAGGACGGTCGCGGCCAGCACCTGCTGGGCGTTCGCTGGTCAGCCGAAGCTGAGGGATTTTCCCCATTATTCCATTAATGATTTGGTCATTTGGATTTAGGAATGACTAGATTTTTTTTTCGGTAGATTACTATACTTAAAACCTATGCTGCTATGCGTTGGAATTTTTTGCTTGTAGGAATACCTAAGTTGAAAATCCTGGCTCTGCCACTGGGACTCAACACCTAAAATGAAACTTTTTCTTGGACAACTTTTGAGTATTAAAACAACCTTTTATTGGGCATATATTCCGCAGCCAATTGCGATGCATATATTTGCATATTTGTAAACCGTACACATAAATCAGCTTGCACAACAAAAAAACTGCAAGGAAAACATATTGGCAATGTATAGTGCTCATGTCAGTTCAAAAAGATCAGGGAGCTACTATCAACGGCTCTGTTCACTAGTACCATGCCATGGCATGACAATATGCTTGCAATCCAGACATGCACAGCACGACCGGCCCCGTCGCTACTCCTGCGTTCCGGTTGGCACAACTAGTAGTACCGCTCCTCTAAGCTTCATGCTGCCACAGCAGTATGGCATACAGTGAGCTAACGACGAACACATGAGGAAAGCACACATGAAAATTTCAAAAAGCACAAAACTGCTACTGGTAGCTAGTAGTTCTTCAGATTCCTCGCCGTTTATCAGCTAGCCGCCGCATGCATTGGTAACCTACTACTAGCTTCAGGCGACGCAGTTGAGGCCAAAGCAACCCATCCACAAGCTCCTCCTCGCCGCCCTCTTCTGCAATGCAAACCAAAGACAGGAAACATTTTAGTCTGCGCAATCTGCATGCAAGAAGAATACGTTGGTATGTCTGTCACGTACGTACGTACCTGGCGCCGTGAAATGCGGCGGGAGACAGCAGTATCATCGTCGTCCGGCGGCGGCACTCGGTACAGGTCCTCGTCGACGGGCCTCATCACCACCACCCTGCGGGCGCGCTGCGCTGCCGCCACCGCCACTGCCCCCTTGTGCTCCGCCTCCGCGGCACCAGCGACGACGACGGCCCCGCCGCCCGCGGTCTCCGGCCTCCTGCGCACCTTCTTAGGCCCCGCCGGCGGCGGCCTACGGCGCGGGGGCGGGGAGTAGCTGAACCAGGCGTCGCTGCAGGCCTCCGTCTCCGGCTCCGGCGCGTACCACCACCAGGACTCGCCCGCGGCGGCGGCGCCGGAGTCTGGGGAGGAGGACGACGCGGAGTAGTAGTTCCACTCCCCGAACGCCGGGACGTGCCGCCGCCGCCTCGTCTTCTCCATGGTCTCCAGCGAAGCCGATGGAAGGATCGCAGGAGCAGAGAAGAAGCTAGCTAGCTACGGAGTATGGGTACGGTGGTAGTGCGCATGTGCGGAAGAAAAGAACGGCACGCGCGCGAGGGCGAGGCAGAGCGCCCAGGCGAGGCCAGGCCATAAATGTCTCGGTCCACCGCTGCGGTGCGCCTGCGACGGGTGCACGACGGGTGCCGTGCACTGTACATGATGTACCTCTGGCGCGCGCGTTGGTTGGGCTTGGGCTAGGGCTAGCCGGCCATTGCCGCCTCCTCGATGAGTAGTGGCCAATGTGCTAGAGCGACCACTCTAGGATGATCAGTAGACCAGAGCAACCGAACCTCGCCGTTTCCGACCAGCCGTTGTTGTTGGTTTGGTTTATTCTGTCACGCGTCCAAATGTGGGCAGCGTCCCAATGTACATTAATGTGGCCTGTGTCTCTCGGCACGCGGCAGTAGCATATACTACATGATTATTTATTTCTATCTATAGTAAATACTAACTCATCAACTAAGCAAAATGACATAACAGCTTAATTAATGAGAAAAAAAGAGGGAAAATTGATGAAACTGTCCCTCCAGAAGAAAACGACATCTGCGCTTGTGCCGAGGGAAGAGGAAGAGACCTCGATTTCAGCAAACCATTTCTTTCCAAATGTTCACACCGTGCTTTGGGTTTTGTATTGATCTCTGACTCCGGAGTCGATTTCATTTCTCTGTTTTTTGTACAGGATTGATCTTGATCCCCTGTCGTGTCTTTCCCAGCATGCTGTTTGACCTTGGAGCAGTAGTATCTGCGTCCTAGCTTACGTGATAGTGAGAAAAAGGAAATGAGCTTGCAGCTTGTTGTTGTGCATGTGTATACAGATCAGGTACAGCGAGCTGAGCAGTGCCTGCCGCTCATGGCGCGGCCTCGCCAGCAGGCAGCTACTACAGCTGCCCTACAACGACCGGCGCGGCGGCAAGGAGGCAATAGTGTCGCGGCAGCAAGAGACGCGGGCCTTGGCCTTGATGGGTGAATTGGGGTCAGAAACACTGTATTAGAATTTTTATAGTATTTTGTTTGTATTTGGTAAAAATTATCTAAATTTTGATTAACTAGTTTTAAAATGTTCGTCTCGCAAAGTACAACAAAACTGTGCAATTAGTTTTTG
>JAKNSH010445694.1:0-10506 GCA_027790015.1 Cymbopogon flexuosus
AGCCTGGGGTCCTTAATTGCATGGTTTAGTCAGTTTGGGGGTCTAATCTGAACGGTTTAGGAGTTGGGAGTATAAATTAGACCACGGCGATAGTTGAGGGGCCAAAATTGGACTTAATCAATTTTTTTTACAATACTCTCCTTTTTAGTGCTTGATGACAACACGACGGAAGCAAGCAAATAATATGTGCAGAAATTAAAATGCAATCAACTTGCTATGATGCTAAAACACACCACTTGAAGGAAGTAGCAAGTCATACTCATTCTGCCCTTGTGTGGTATTATGGGCTTAAACTTCCCCTAGCTCCATAATCCACTCTCTCCTTTTCTTGGACCATCTCCAAAATAGGATTCTCCCCCATTTATATATCTTTTCAATCTCCCATAACCAAAACCACTTGCGTACATTTTTTTTTGGCGATTTTCACACTTATATGATAGGTTGTGTTTGCTTTTAGTCCTACAAATTTCCCTTCTTGGAATCAAACACCGAAAAGGAAGACAGTAGTAGTATAAGGGAGAGTTAAATTTAGTGATCCTTGGTGTGTGGTAAGGAATTGACCACAGTGACGGATTTTGAAAGGTAAGTGAGGAGGGGCTTATCTCATGACCTTTCATCCCTAGCCTCTACTTCCAAGCTTGAATAGGGGCAAATTTGTATGAGGGGAGGGGGTCCATGGTCTGAACAACGATAGCGGGGCTCCAGCTCACATCTAGATTTGCCCATCGTCAACGAGAGTAGCGTTTGAGAAGCCACAACTGCTGCAACAAAGGGCTTTTGACTTCACTGCAGCTGCTTTTTCAAAACTACTTTTAAACCAAAGCCCACGGCTGCTTTTACAAAAGCCACAGCCCAACCAAACACATCCTTAGTTTGATGATTGATATATGAACTTTATATAAGTTAACACAAGATTGACATTATTAGGTCCATTATTATAAGAACTAATTTTATACTGTTATTTTTTCATTTAATAACATCATATAATTCTGTAAACATTGTTAGTCAAAGATTAAAACTGTTGAATTAGTACAAGTCTAATATTCCTGCTAAATATAGGCCATATATTTGATCAAAGAAAGCACGATCCATTTCCTTATCCGAACTAGTTGAAACTTGCATTTCACTCAAGGGGCCATGGTACTAATCTAAATATAATTCCAATGAAAGGTATGAAACTTGTGACCTCCATTTTGTTTTTTGAGAAGTTAAGCTTTACTCGAATCAAGAGAGACAAGAGCTAAATGGGCATTGGACAAAATCACAACCACCAGATACATTACAACTAGAATACAAGGATGCCTATCCTACAACGAGATGAACACCAACGAGAACCACCAAATTCCTTTTTATACGGCACAACATCAAAGGAAGAAAAAGAAAGTAGTTCACGTGCATATGTAACACTAGCTTTACACCCGAGTGACTGTTTTCTGAATTTACAGGAACTACAACAACTATATAGCTCAGCAGTGTCCCCTGTATTAGGGCATCCTTTTGACACGGAATGCAGTGTAATGGCCACCTCTGCGGCTCTGCCATTTGGCCCATTGATTGGCCAGGTCTTTCCATTCTTCCCGGTGAGGAATATCAGTAAACGTGGTACCCTCAAACAACATGATCATCACCACCAGAGAAAGAACCCACGTCACTGGATATTCGCAAAAGCTGAGTAAGCTCTAACCGGTACTCCAGACCCCGGATGTAGTGACCCAGCAGCATGCACCTAAACAATAGAAAAAATAGGTGTAAGTTGCTACATGGTATAAGAACAAAGAATGCCTATTAAGTCAGCTTCACATTACCAGAACAGCAAACGTGCAAGATAATCACGGGGAACAGATATTAGGGGCTGAAATGGGAGCGAAGCATTCTCAACAAGTTCTGCACGGTCATCATCCTCGCCACCAAGGTTTAGGACACCTCCAGAAGTGTTATCTAGCAGTGGAGGGGCCTTCGAGTGTATCTTGGGAGAAAGGGTGGCAAGCAGCCCGTGAACCACAGAATGAATTGCTTCTTGCACACCGGGACATGTAGACTCTGATAGTTCAGCAACCTGTTCAAAGCAGCAAAGTTGGCAACTGAGCAGGAGAGAACTTTCTAATTATGTTTTGCACTTGGGATTTGTGTTAGACTATTTGGTCATAATTGATTAATTAAGCAGACAAAATGCAACGAACAAAATGACCCTTCTCATTAGCGTGAGATCTCCATTTAGAACATACCTTCTCTGGTGTTAGTGACCTCAAATAGTCCAGCAAGTCATTTTTTTCCTCCCCAACAAACTGTTGCATCTGTAGGGCAGAATTCTTTCTCCTGAGATCATGCAACTCCTGCAATGTCAACAAAAGCAATAAGCCTGGCATGTTCGAATATACTATGGCACAACACAGGTTGTCTGATTCAGAATGATAAATCCTTTTTTACAGGTCCAACTACACCAAAATATAGAGGTACAGTTGGTTTAGATTCTTTTTCTCATCCACTCTTAATTGGTCAGCCCAGAGTGCGTCTAAACGTCTGTCTTAGTACTTGTCGGATTAGAAACTGGAGTTTTTATGAGTCAGATATGGTAGATAAGTGTCCTTCAGAAACCATTGGCTTGGGGATCTCACAGGATATGTACGAACTATTAGATCATGGTTATTTGGATACTGCCACATCTAAGATATTTCTTTGTATTTGTACTCTTGTCTTACAAACATATCATAAATATATATGGTAGCTTCCAGTATGTGACTTGAAGCTGATAATTATGGTAAACCATTTGTTGGTGCATTTTAGACATGTAAAATTGGTTAAGTAATGTTATAGTCTTGGTCTCTTTGTTTGTGGGAAAGCCTATATGTATGCTATATCACTGGATTAGATCCAAACCAATGCCATATATTACCAAGACCATCCATATACATAGTCCTATTCAATCTATTGGAGAGAAAAGATGCACAAATTGAATCAGTGATATCCAACTGAACAGATCCCAAATGAAACCTGATTGACCATAATAAAGATACGTTTTCAACAAGTGAACTAAAATGACACTATTTTTTTCCATATTTTTGTTGAGCTGGAAAATATTGTCTAGCTCAACAAACCAGCTTGGCTTGACCCTTTGAGGGGAGCTTGGGCCATGCAAGAAGGCTGCGAAGATTGAGCAGTTTGCCAAAGACTAGCCTGTTTGGACACCAGAAAATCCGCTTCGAGCGGCTTCTCGTGTGGGAAAGCTCCTTGCTTACATGTTCATGGCAATGCACATATATCTCCATATATTGTCGGATTTTTATCGTGCTTAGTAGATGGTAGTACACAATAATAATATATAATAATATATGTATACTATGACAAAAATCTGTCAAAGAACAAAGACAGCCCAATCTATGGTACCAAGCTTGCACACTGAGCTACTTGTGCCCCGCTTGGGCTTTTGTTCCCATTTACAATGTGCAATTGTACAAGAGTAACAAGATACATGTCCTACCCATGTTTGAGTTGAGCTCCAGTGTTGACAGAGCTGATCTTGAGCGTACAAAGCTTGAACACCAACCTAGGCTTGCTTCAGCTCAGCTCAAACTTGTGTTCGATTCAACCAAAACTGGAGCTGAGCTCAAGAAGAGCTATGGCTCTTTGAGCTTGGCTTCTCTAGTAGCATGTGTTGATCAATCAAATAAAATTCTACCATATCATCTCATGACCGAGAGAAATAATCTACATCGCTATTTTGCTGGGAGCAAGCTATGGATTTGCTTGATACAATCAATAAACTATGATTCCTGTAAGCAATTAAGCATTACAACATATTTGCAAGAACAATTGAAATAAATGATGGCATAGAAAACAAAATTGTATGTAGGGTATGCAAAATATTCTCAACAACCTATCGACATGTTCCATAAATCTCGTAAAGCTGACGTTCAAAAGTTCAGTTAGAAGTACAAACTACAAACATATAGCGGGTCAGTTCAACTGAATTACATAAGTATTAGCCTGTGTATACTCCCATGTTATTTCTGATCTTCCTCTTATGGTATATATATATGCATCACCCATATTTATGAACTAATAAATGCATGACTGCAGTAGATATAATGCCAAATAATGAACCATAGTAGTAAATGAAATGGTTTGGCTGATAAAACAACAGGCTATAGTTACCTTTTTCATGGCATCCAAACGAGATTGCATCTGAATAATGTACTCTTCTGCCTGTGGTGTCAAGTCACCGAGCTCTTCTCCCATATTTTCAAATGATGATTCTTCATCGGTTTTTCCAGGGTCCTGGGGCATGTCTTCTTCTGATATTTTAAAAATAGTGACAGATCTACCCAAATTGATGTTATGATGATTATCTTCAGTGACATCACTTTTAGGGCATTCTGCAACTTCTTCAGACAGTTCTAGATTTCTTTCAAAAGAAAGCCTGTATTCAGCATTTCGCAGAGTATACCTGGACACAAAAACAAAGTAGAGATATGACTTTCGTACAATGTATACATGTGGAACAAGGCATTGCTTCTTGTTATCTCAGCTTTTCAATTAATAAATTACATAGCTGTAGCAAGGAAGTGGATTCATATTGTCTAACAAGACAGGGTTTCAAACAGAGTTTATTAGAGCTAATACTTAGAATTAACTAAACTATTGAGCAGGAATTTTCATTCTTTGTTTTGGTAAAGTGGGGAAAAAGAAACTAACAGTTGATTCAGAAGCAGCTAGCAAGCACAGATAACTTTGTGATGTGACTATTAGCCTAGGAAATTAGCCAGATCAACATATTCAAACCATACCACAGCAACTCTTATGGAAAAAGGAAGCCACAGAAGCAGAATGACTTGACTCCAGACAGCAGAATATGCTCCTACTCTCTACTTGACCTAAAAGAAGTGAAAGAACCAGCAACCACCAAGAAGTGGTACAAGCAGAAGAAATGCCACTACCATGGAAACTACTAAACAACACTAGAAGCCTAGAAGGTTACCATATTTTAATCATCTGATAACGACATGCCTCTTTCTCATACAAAACATGTCAGAAAGGCATACAATACAAATGATAATCATTTCTGGGTCCACATGCTGTCCTGCTGAACTAATAAATAGCAAGACTGCAAAAGTTGCCAATCAATTTCACATGTCATTTAATTGACAGGTACACGTTGAATGGTAACGAATGTTGACTCAGAATTCCAAATTCAACAACAGTTCAAACAAGCATGTGCCAAAAAAATGCAACCAAGTCTCAGAAATGCTTTTCATAATCACCATACAACAACAACAACAACAACTAAGCCTTTAGTCCCAATCATAATCACCATATCATAGAAAAAACTATGAACTATAAAACATACCCAGTCATAATTGAAGATACCAATAGCTTGAAGAAGGGATTCCAAAGGGCTTCTACAACGACACGGAACTGATCAGATGGAAGCAGACCCAACATGCCAGAAATGGTCCTCTTCATTGCATCAACCGTTTCAGGAGCAACATCTTTCTGAATGACACTTAGGTCCAGGGGCTCTATATCCTGGATCAAGTTCCAGAGCATGGATTTCTACAGAGAATCAAAGACATCATAAGCCAATTTTACAGCATGACTAAAATAATGTCCAAGTATCTTTTAATAGATGAAAAAGTAATTAATGTCCATATAGTAGCTATATCAAGGAAGTTTATAGGCATTTTATATAATACTATTTCTGAACACATGTATTATTGTCACCCCTAGCAAGTGTCCACAAACCACTGTTAAAAAACATTTAGTCAGAATGTATTACATGCAATTACATTGCGAACTGAATCAGTGATATACAGAAGCAAACGTCCGACACAAACATAGTACACCGCAGTGCTGAGAATGACCCAGCTCAATATGGGCAAATCATCTTGAGCTATCCAAAAGAACTTTGATATTAAAGTTCAAAGACAGAAGTCTTCAATCCAAAAATTAGCTCAGTGAGTAAGAAATACAAAAAACGAGTTTGCTATGTTAAGGATCACTTAGCTCAGTATTAGCCAGTAGTATTAACAGCGATACTGATAAGATAGTTAGCAGTATATAATGTTTCGACCTAGCAATAAACAAAAACCGTGGTGGAACACTGAATCCTTAAGCGCCAGGGTTCTTTGTGTCACATGGGGCTCACAAATCATTTTGTTTATTTTTGCAATGCTATATGACCACTATGACGGCAGGCTGTTAGTCAAGCAATCATTCTTTTCCTAAATCACAACCTAGCCTCAAAAGGAAGGTGAAAAATGGAGCTTAAAACAAAAAACAATTGCCATCAGTCTCATGATCCAGGTAGGCATCACACAACAAACATATGTCTAAAGGACCATGGTTGCTGATGATTTACCAAGCCTAAATCTATGTCCATGCAGATGCAGCTAAATCTCCATTGCTTCACAGTGTACACTTTTACAGAAGCCCCTCCCCCTTATGAGTGGCACAAACCACAACTTTACGTACACATACTAAACCTCGTCAATAACTAGTATTGCAGGAGAATCGAATTCTTGTTTCTTTTGATGATCAGTGCACGCAGCTAACAAATCATTGCTTCTAAGCACCCCAGGTATTAGACTCCTTGGCAGCAACGTTGCCACCTCATTTGCAGCTATTCTATTCAATTAACAGACGAAGGTGAGCTGTGAGCGATGATCTATCACAGAAGGAAGTCATCACAATATAACCCAGATCTTATCCCTGACCCAAAAGGGCCGGAATCCCATCAGACATCAAATTTTCAAACGAGAAATGATCAGGGGCAACGGCTTTCCTGCATAGAAACCTCAAAATCGGGGCCGACGAAATCCATGGAGGCTAATCACGTAGTAGTATCCGATCGAGACTACCCACCAACTATACTAGTCAATTTGGGGTAAAAAAGGGTTGGTAGTCGGGGCGATGTCCACGAGGTAGGCGACGGTGGCTGCTGGCTCACCTTGGAGGGTCCACGTACGGGCCTCCCGCGCGCGTGCAGCTCATCGAACGGCGACGCGGACGCGGCCGCCACCCCGACAGCCCTCCTCCGGCGGGCGGCCCCTCCGCCCACCACGGGGGAGAACGGCAGCGGCGGTAGGGGCGGCAGCCTGAGGCGCTGCTGCGCGGCGGAGGGCGGCGCGCGGAGGCTGTAGGCCGTCGGCATGTGGGCCGTCGCCGTCAGGCGCGCGCGGATGGAGGGCGCGGGCGGGGCGATTCCTCCCCTCCGCTTCCTCCTCTTCCCCCACGAGGCGGTGGTGGTGGTAGGAGGATAGGCTTCTCTCTCTCAGCTGCTGGCTGTCTCGCTCGCTCGGTCTCCCTCGGTGCGCGTCCTGCTTGTGGGCCACGCTGCCGTGGTAGCCAAGCCGCACCAGGATACTCGCGGGGGGATTGGGTCGCTGACGAGGCGGGCCCGGGAGGGAACTCGTGGACTGCCGCGGTTGCACACGGGTGGGTGGACGTGGGGGCCGGGTGGAATTGCGTGGATGACACCCACGTCTGCCGCTCGTCCACGTGAGCGCGCTCCGCTGTCCGCCGTTGGAACGCGTGCGTGCGTGCAGTTTTTTATGGGCCTGATGATGTGCGCCGCCCAAACAGCGCGGTACGGCCCAATAACATTTGAAGGCCACGTGTGTAGTCTAATTTTTAATTTTCAAACTTTAAAACTAGACATCTTATCTTTGAACTCTCAAAAACCATTCAATTCCCCCTTTCTATCCTGGTTTGAAGTGGTTTTCCAGTTATTTATATTTTAGTAAAAAAAATTATAAATACGTCACAAGGTTTTAAAAACCACAAAAAATATCCACGCTGTTAAAAAAATTCTAGAAAAATGTAGATATATTTGATGTAAAGAATTTAAATAAAATAGTTAGTGTAGTTATCTTCACGGGGATGCAACAAGGTGGTTTCACGATGCCCCGCTCGCTATATATTGGTTTGTAGATTGCTAAACACTATCATTATTCAATCACCTCATGTCGTCCATCATTTCATCTAGCACCCTTATAAGAATGATGGTCTTTCATTTTGCGTACGATGTGGTCAAATTGTATAGTGCATATAGCGTTAGTGGTCAACAATCAGGATTCAAGAATCAGTTGATTTTTTTCATAAAAAATAGAATGGTTTCCAAATGCCAATCTATGATCAATAAGCTTGAAACTATGAAACAAGCATGCCCCTACTTTAGAAAGTTAGGTCCTGATTTTTTTAAATAAAAACACATATTTGCATTTTTTTTATATTAGCCTCTTTTCTGCTTATATAACTCTATCGCCTTTCTAAGTCAGTGTTCTCTCATTTCTAGCATTCTTCACGTTAGTTTTCTAGAGCCTCGTGTGTATAGACGCTAAATATAGGAGCTCCCAAGATGCGCGGCAACAAACATGGGTTGTTTTCACCACGAACCATGCAGGACCACTAGCATTAATTTGTGTATCTGCCTAATCCTACCTCTTGATGGCTACCAACCACAATGCGGATGCCGCTAGAGAGCCTGCCGCGAGTGCCTCTCCGCCTGCCCATGAAGCCGAGCACCGCGCCCTCCTTCGACCATCGTCGTTCATCTCTGCAATCTCAGATGACAACGAAGGATGTGAGGAACGCGCATTTGAGCCATCGGAGAAGGTCATTGTTACCGTCTCTGGCGACCCCAAAGGTGACGCCAATGAAGAGGGTGCCTTCTATGCATTGGGGGGTTGCACGCCGCCCTTCTCATGGCGCAAGTTGTGGTTATTCTCGGGGCCTGGCTTCCTCGTGAGCATCGCATTCGTAGACCCAGGAAACATTGAGGGCGACCTGCAAGCCGGTGCCACTGCAGGCGGCACATTGCTCTGGGTGCTCCTATGGGCCACAGCCATGGGCCTACTTGTGCAGCTTCACGCTGCTCGCCTCGGGGTGGCCACAGGGAAGCACCTTGCTGAGTTGTGTCGTGATGAGTACCCGGACTGGGCACGTCGTGCGCTTTGGTTGATGGCTGAGGTTGCCTTGGTCAGTGCCGACATCCAGGAGGTCATTGGAAGTGCCATTGCCATCAAAATCCTTAGCCACGGACTTTTGCCACTCTGGGCTAGCGTTGTCATTACTGCTTTGGATTGGTAAGTACAGTTGGTTGCGTCTTCTTGGTGTATGAACATATATGAAAAATGTCATCAAATCTCAATAGCCATTTCATGAACATATATGGTTGAGCAATTTTGATGCTATATCTTAAATTGCTTTTAGATTGGGGTATTTAGGTCTTGTCACTCTAATACCTTTTGAGAACAATGGTCATCGACTAGATAATCTTCTTTCATTTCTAACTTTTTAGATAATGAGTAGCACAAGGGTAGTAAAAAAATGTCTCTTTGATCCTAGGGTTCCCAGATATGTCTTGAAAGAACATAAGCCAATTATTTTCCAATATTTACATATAAAGTATTGAAAGATGCGTGCTAAATATTCCTTGTTTTTCATAGCAAATTATTAGTGATTTATTTGCATATAGTTCAACAAAGCACTTGGACGCACATGAGATAAATAAATGTTGATGCCATTAAGGCCTTGTCCAGCGTTGGGCGCTGATGGACAATTATCATTTCTTAATTAGTTTTTTTTTTTTACGATGGAGTGGACTAGGGACGCTTAAAAATAGATTCGCCTCTCCATGAGGCCTGGACGGGCTCCCCGCATGATGTCGAGCTCCCGAAAAGATCGTCATTCCGTTGTAGATAATCTTAAAGAGAGACGTTAGTTACAAAATTTTTTCTTTTTCCATCTAAGTGCATTTTACATGGTGACCTAGAAGAAATGATCAGGAAACTTTACCATGTTTAGTTATTCTATTTATGTCGTGTTCAAAGAGCTATAACAACACAGGCGCATGCTATTTTCTCTCTCCAATTTTAGCATAGACAATAGTACTCTTATTTGGGACTTCTTTTGTGTATCACCATTTGAACAAGGGTTTTAATCTTGTATGGACATATAGTGCACATGTTCCAATGTGTCTCCGACAATATGAGTAGTATGAGTGACATGTGAAATAAAGCTTATGTTTTTATATGACCTTACAAAGTTTTTTTTAACATCATGACTCATGAGCACATGTTTTGTTGTATTTATTGCTCAAATACTTAACATAATATGTTTTCATCAGCTTTATGTTTCTTTCCTTGGAGAACTATGGGGTGAGAAAGTTGGAAGCTCTATTTGCCGTTCTGATTACAACAATGGCATGTTCCTTCGCATGGATGTTTGTAGAGGCTGAGCCTAGTGGCAAAGATCTATTCATCGGTGAGTGTCGATTTTTTTGTAACCTCCTTTTTTTTCTATTCAAAATATGATAAAGAGCCCACGGTCAAAAGTGAGGTGATTATGCCGAGGTTTAAGGTCATGGTGGCGGTGGGTATCTACGTAGTAAGTGACTCTACTATATAGCCATTTGATGTGATACTATGTTCAATTAATCACACTGTAATTTGTGTATGATAGGTATTCTAGTACCAAAACTGAGCTCAAGAACCATAAAACAAGCCGTTG
>JAKNSH010445880.1:0-15925 GCA_027790015.1 Cymbopogon flexuosus
GGGAACAGATGCACAGCGCGTGGGACGGTGGCCATTAGGTCGTCGGGTATGCGGGGAATCTTGACGTACCGGCGATGCAGGGGGTCGCAGACTAGGAACTCCTCGAATCGGGTTCTGATAAATCTGCTCCTGGAGAGGAGGACGCGGCCATCGCGGGCGTGGCAAAAGCTCCACGGGCTGGGGTCGGGGAGGAAGGAGAAGGTGAAGTCGCGCGGGCTTCCGGGGCGGAGCGGTGGGGTGGCCCGACGGGGATGAATCGTTGGAGGCTGTCAACAGTGATGAACCCGAGGACTGGAGGGGAGTGGAGGGACTGGAAGCGGCGGAGGAACCGGCGCGCGGTGACGATGCGCCGGAAGGAGAAGCAGGTGGCGGAGGCGCGGGCGAGGTCGGCAGCGGCGTCGAGGCGCAGGAAGATGTCCTCCCAGATCTCGTCAGGGAGGCCGGTCTCCGCCGCCGGGCCTCTGGCGGACCGCCGTCGCACTCGCGCCGACGTCGATGCCATGGCGCTGTCGGGCAGACGTTGAGGAGGACGGCGGGTTCTGGCGGACCGCCGTGGCGCCGACGTCGATGCCATCGCCCCGCCGGCCAGCTGTGGGTGAGGATGGCAGGCTCTCGCGCTCCGGCGTGGCGCCGATGCCTACGCCATCGCGGGTCGGCCGCCTGCGGGAGAGGAGCGGAAACGCGTCCGAGATGGCAATTTGGGATCGGATGGATCGGATTCGGGGCTTGCTCGCTGGGGGGGTTTTTTTTTCCAGGCTCGCTGTGGCACGTGCGAGTAGGGATGAAAACAGATTGGATACGAATATTTGTTTTTTTATTTCTGTCCGGATTCGGATTTGAATACGGATAATATGAATCATGTCGGATAGGATATGATTGGATATCGACATTATAAATATGCGATTTGAGTATTCGGATACGGATACGGTATCGAATGTTGAATATTCGGACTTCGATACGGATGGATTAAGACCCCTCTAAACAAATTCGGTCTCGAATACGGTCGGAAAATATCCGTACCACTTTCATCTCTGCGTGCCAGTTCCCACACTTAACACTCAGTCAAGAAAAGTCAATTTTGGGGACGTTGAGAACTCTCGCAGTAGTAAGGGCGAAATGTCGTTCTTCCTCCTCTGACCCCTTCCAACCTGCACCGCTGCCGGCCCCTGCCTCCTCCTCTGGCGAGCACGGCTCGCCGGCGAGTTAGGCAGGTGGGTGGGGTCCCCTTCTTCCCGCTGCTTCCTCTTTCCTTGCCTCCATCTTACTTCCTTGTTTATTTCTATTTTAGCTTCTAGTTGTGTTTTAGTATGGATCTTCTCACTATCCATGGAAGCCGGTTGAAGTTCTTGGGCGGAGTAGCTCTCACCGTCGCCTGGTGCGTCAGCAGCGGTCTCTTTGTCCTCTCCTCCAGCCACCTTCCATGCTTGGGACTAAATAACGTCGATGGCGAGGGATCATGTACCGTGCCTATAGCCACAAACCATCGCAGCCTGCCGCACAACATCAATGACGACCCAGGAAGACTACGCCTGGGTGGAGCTGCTGGCGGGGGCCTCGCGCCTCTCCTCAACGGCGTCGCCCACCATGAAGGCGTGGAACGTGTGCATCGGCACGCATTCGTAGCCCCCGTCGTCACCATCGACAAGAAGGCAACGCCTCCGTCTCGCCGACCGCTTCCTCCAGAGGGCCGACGACGTCGTCGCCAGGAACCCACACACCTACAAGATTCTGCTGGGCGCGTACGCGTGGGCTGGCCGGAGGACTCGTCATGCGCGCTCGGTGAGATGACGCTTCGGCAGGGCATCCGCCTCGACACCTCCGGGTATGGCATGTTCGTGCGGCTGTACCAGCGCGGGGGGCTCCTCGGAGTCTGCTCTAGCGCGGGGGGTGGTGCCGCAGACGACAACGGCAGCATCTCGATCATCTTCCCGGTAAGCATCAAAGCCTCCTGCAGCGAACCATGGAGCTTCATCGTCGATCCGTGCAGAGTCGGAGGTGGAAGACGTGGTGAGCGACCTGACCACGTGGCGCGTTGTGCATGGCGCTACTGTGCCTTGACTCCTCCGTTCGCCGCAGAAGATCCATGCGGGGGTGGTCGGTCTCTCATGTGGTCATCAGTGATCCCCTCTATGGTGGGTCCCAGCGGTCTAGTCATGGGCCTTATCTCCTACAGCGTGCGGCCGCAACCTTGGAGGTGGATGGCATGCAGCAACACTTCGTGGCAGGCCTGGAGTCCTCTGATGCCCGCCTCCAACACGTGCCCTCCATCTCAAAGTCAGCTTCCGGTCCTCGTGTCTACTGCTATAACAAGACAGCTACTTCTTTGGCATTGGTTAGGCGATTCCGCCACCACCTGGGTTTTCGGTTTGAGCTTCCTGTACCTCCGGCGACGGTAAAAACAGCATCCTTCGGTTGTCGGCATGTTTTTTCTTCGAAGGCTCCACCGGCCCTTGCTTCACCGTCGTTCTGCGCGGTCAGTCCATCCGGGTGCACGCGTCTTTGACGCCCCTGCGTATACCCCACGCCGGCAAGATCGCCTTCCATACCTCAGTCGACGCTGCTGTCTTCTTTTCTGGTCACAGGACCACGATGTAACTCGGTCTTTTTTGAAGGACTTCTTTGTAATATGGCTGCTTTAATATAATATATATGTTGTTGTTAACAAAAAAGGAAAGTCAATTTTAGGGGAAAAAACGGTTCTAAATAATAAATAAATAAATATTAGTACCAGCAATACTACCATTGTTTCTAAATATAATAAATAAGTAAATAAATTTATCTATATATCTCTCTTTCGCAAACCAAAAGTTCCAGAAAAATATCGTATAGATACGTCCTTTTCTTTGGAGCTCAATAGAGCAATAGAGAGTGGTACTCTGAATTCTAGTTGTGTCAAACTAAATTACCTAGAGACACATAGGAGCGAACCAAGTTACCTTAGCCAAATAGGCCACGATGACAATCTTAAGGGAATGTACTTGCCTACTTAAAATTATCACTTTGTCATACCATTTCTAGTGAAACGACCATTCATTTACCTTTTATGTTGTAAATATAAACTTCACACGAAATCGATGCCAGTGTAGCCCTCCTTCGAAATGGAGGAAAAACTTAAGAACTTTGAAATTCATAGGATGCTCTTTGAAACAAAAGAAATGCTTCTCGGTAACTCCTTTGAAACTCTTATAGACTGAGCCATTATAAAGGATTCCTTGAGAAAACTAAACATGAGCTACAGCCTTCATATATTTTTTTTTGTGCATTACTTCCGTCTAAACTTTCCTGTGTTCCGAAATCCTATCTATACCTACTAATAAAGTACGAAAATTTCTGCCAAAATTTTTTGTCTGCCTAATCCGTCGTACGTGTCCGTGTGTGAGTCTTGGTTGCCAGATCTAAGCATATTAGGAGTAGAAAAGGAAGAAGAAAGAAATTCAGGGTTCTAGATATAAAAATGCTACAAACAAAGAAAAAAGAATAGATGGGAGGGTTTTTAATAGTTTTTAAATATATCAGGGTTCCTGATGCAAAACAATCATATTTGGATGGGCCTCCTCTGATGGGCTTTAGAGTTGGTTAGCTTTGTTGTGGGCTGGACCAAGCCCATACGAGCATTTTTTTTCCCTTTTCTTTTGTTTTTAGATCTTGCAAAAAGTTCCTCTCCGTGGGTAGTATGAAAAATTATAGATATGATATATTTATATTAGAATTTATATGCGCTTTGTAATAAAAAGAAAGATAGACAAGGCCTATAAGGCACATCCTAATATAACAATTAATTTAATTAGACTTCTGGCCCATACATGCGTTCATGACAAATATGTTAACATTAATGTTGTACCTGTAATCTAAAATTATATCATTAATTAACTAAATAAATATCTTAATACTATGATCCACGTTTATTAGCTACAATCCATTTATATCATTCCATATATTTAAAAATCAAGGTCCACTCTTTAAACCAACAATTCCAAAAAGGTTACCCTTTTGCGAACCTGAAACTTAAAATTGCCAATCCTATATATCATATTCCACCTATCCTTTGTACCGAAACTAAGTGACAATGGTCAAGACTAACGTGCCTCTGTCACTACACTAGCAGCTTCATCAAAAGCTCATCAACATGCGGCCTGATGGCGAGGCTTGACACATGTAGCATCATCAGAGCCCAACGTGTGCTCCATAAAGACAAATCAGCCCTTTGGACCTATGCACGGACGCTTCAGCTAGAGTGAGCGCGCTCGGATGGCCTTGATGCACGAAGTGCTATCCGTTGCATCGCACGGGCACTTTTGCTAGTACAATTTAAATTTGTAGACTACTTCATCCGTAGAGCAACTCCAAGAGGGTCTTAAGAGTTATGTCATAGAATATTTCAAATTTTCATTCAATAAAAGATAGAGAAAGATAAGCTAGCTCTTCATAAAGAGCTAAGCTCAAACAATTTTCTAAGATTTATATCTATACACAATTTTTTTTCTATACTAGATGTTAGTTACTCTATTTTCAGTTTTGTTTTTTTTTTAAAAAAAAAACTCATATAAGCTAGCAAGTTGACACTATCGTTAAAGGTATCTTTACATTTTTCCTTTTTCTGTGTTTTGTAAATCTTACAAAGAGGACCATACACCTGCCGACAAATCTCGCTCCTCCACGTAAGAAAGATTAACACATACTACCACCGTGGCTGAATTATTCCGATTTTGTATAACTCGTTTACGAGCAACATATATAGGATTTCTTTTTTAGCTACAAAGTTTTTAAGATTTTTTTAACTACAATTTATTCTCCTTCGGAGCCAATAGCGCAATCGTACAATTTAGTCTAGAGATTTCACAACATGACGTGGAGTCGTGGAACAATACCGACATCGTGATAATATTCACTACAAGGTGCAAGGCGCCGAAAGGTGTCGTCTTGGCTCCCCTTCACAGCTCTAGCTTGCTGGCCAGGTACCAGGAGTGCATGGCCAAGCTGCCAAACGACATGATGTTGGCCAGCGATGACAGCCCGTGGATCATCCCAAACTTCTTGTTCATTGCAGCAAGGGTGGGGTTGGATTTAGCCACCTGCTGATTCTTTGACCATCCAACTTCCTCGCCGATGCTCAGTTCCCGCTCAATCTTGTGCCTCTTCTTCATCATCTGCAAGCAGTTATCAACCATGTCAAAGGAAATTGCATGAAAGATGTAGGAGAAGAGGGCATGTTCTAGTTAGTCTAACTTTCAATTTGAACTCTGGCTGAAGATAGAAAATAAAACATAAGGTGTCGTGCAATTGTCATACTGTATACAAATATTGTATTAGGAAAAATTTAAAGCTAACTGTTGCATGATCCAATCATACAAAATGTTGGACTGGCCATTGCCAGCAACATCCTGATTATGCGCTGAATTTTTTTATCTAAAAAAATGTGCTCAATATTTGGGGAAGTCTTAAACAGATAAAAAGAATATTTGGGTAAACCTTTCCCCTGAAGACATATTACCATGATGAAAGTGGACATGTTTGACCAGATATTGATAGTTCACAGAAATATAATAGAAGGAATTCTGCCTGGTAGAAGGCATCCTGTGCTTGCCAAACTGTACATGGGCTACCCTTGGGTTCACAGAGCATCCCAATCACTTGCAAGCTCCATAAAATAACATAACTTGATCCAATAGCATACTATACCAATTAACATTCACACTCGGTTGAGTAAAACACCGATAAAATAACATAATTTGATCCAATAACATACTAAACCAACTAGCATTCCGACTAGGTCGAGTAAAAACACCATAGTGTTAATCTATTATCCAAGCTTAGTTCTATAGTTTGTATAGCAAGATGTTCCAGAAAAAAAATAATACAGAGTTTCAACCGAAGTATATGATTTTTTTATATATTGGCACCATAATTCTGGTTTCACATCTAAATTGTTGTGGCAAAACCAAACCCAAACTCAATGCCAAAATCCTTGCGCCGACACAACTTGATTGTATATACATAAATTGCATCAGAAAAAGTTAATTGTTGTTAGACAAATAGGATAAATCATATGCTCCCTCACTACCATGGATTTAAATAGCGCGCTATTTTCGCGTTATAGCGGCGCTATAGCGGGAAAAAGAACATGCCGCGAAGCTATTGCTCTTTTTTACGCTATCGGCGCTATTGGCGCTATAGCGGCGCTATAGCGCCGCTATTGCTAAATAGCGCCATAGTGCCGCTAAATAGCCGCTATTGCTGTTTGGCTGTTAAGTGACTATGTTTTCTTCCTATTAAGTGACTATGTTGCCTGTTAAGTGTTAAATGACTATGTTGGCTGTTATTATGGGAATATTTTTGTTGTTAAGTGACTTATGTTATTATTATCAATTATGAATTTATGATTTATAATATAATCATTTATGAATTATTTAATTATCATGTATGTTGCTTGTCTGTAATCAAATAGCGCGTTATAGCGGCGATATAGCGCCAACAGCTACCTGACGCTATGCCATATACCTGCCGCTATAGCGGCGCTATAGCGGCGCTGTAGCGTCCCATAGCTTCTATGAGAGGCTGCCGCTATTTTTTATAGCCCGCCATTTAAAACATGGCTCACTACCAATGTTGTATTGGCCACGGTGAAGCCTTTTCCAAGGCATACTACCATACCACCAATGAGGAACATCATATGAACGAGTTTAGCCAGGCCTCAGTAGAAAAAAGAACATAATATGAAACAAGTTTGCCTAGTGCGAGAGATTTTGATATTTGGCATTACAATTCGTGAGCCCTTCAAGATTTGACACTCGTATCACAATGACATATGGGGTCAACCTAAGTCACTGACATGTGGGTCAGGATGTCAAATCTTGAAAGGCTCAAGTTAATTTTAGAAATCTAGAGCCAGTACAGCTCAACCTGTGCCTGCCAACTGACCAAGGGCCACACAATACGACAATTTTTTTGAACATTAAATACAGCAGGGGAGACCCACACTGTAGAGATTTTATTAAAAAAAGGAACAGAAACCTGTACAAAAGAGAGAAATAACAACAAACCAACAAGCCGTAGGGCTGAGGTAGCCATGGCGGGAAGGGAACTGCAGCCCAAAAAACAGGGAGGCCTAAGAGAGAAGATCTAAACAGTGGAGAAAAGCTGCATCTAAAAGCCTGAAGTCTGGCCTCTTCACAGAAGAGATTTTCCCAAGAAGAGAAAGAAAGGCGTCCTCTGTCAAATATGAAGTTGTCTGTCTGCTTCCAAATAGGCTAGGCAGCAATGATGAAGGTCTCCATTAAGAAGGGATTTTGGTGCTGCTGTTTTAAATTGTGTCATGATTTCAAAGAATTCACTTGGGTCGTGTGAGACATTGTGCTGTTAACCTCGGTCAAAAAGAGCTTAGGCTGAATTCTAATTTCAATCATGAATTATTAAATGAAAAACATTTGGCTATCAACTTAACCTTAACATATATTCTTTTATGAGTGGTCAAAAAACCTAATGCAGATTGCAGAACCATCTGTGCAACTATAAGTCAACGGTATAGAACCACCATCAAAGTATTCAACAATACCAGAGCAATCATTATAAACAACAGGAATGTATCATAACCACAAGAATCATAGAATAAAATCATATTTGCATGAAAGGAAATGGCTGCTGCGCACCAATCAAAACCATACAATTGCATTCAGAAAATGGTTTCACAAGAACTACAGTTTTTTCAGAAGCTACACGAACAAAGCAAAATCAATAAATTGATAGCTGATTGGCTCACTGAGCATTGAGAAATATGTACAGGTGCAAACCAAACCAAGACCGGCAATGTCAGCTTCATAGTAGATTAGCATGACCCACTTTTAAGACTCGAGAAGCCCCAAAACAAAAGAACCCTATGGCCTGATTTATCATGTTCCATCAACTAGGTCACTAATATAAACTCATAAGAAAGCTATCAAATTTGCATGAGCAGTTAAACAAGCCAACCTATTATTAGTACATTGACTAGATACAGATTTTGCATTCAACTATCAATGATGAAACAGTGTCTGTTATTTCTATCCTCTAATAAATTGCACACCAGATAAAAAGGAGTGATGGCTGACTTATTGAGGAACTTGTATATTCCTGCAATCATATCACATTCATCACAAATTCTGAATTCTTGTAGCATTTGTTCTATTTCTGGCAAGCTATCTTATACCAAATTAATAACATTCACTCACTGTGTTGTGTGAGAGATTGTGATATGTGATGCCAATCTCTGTCATTCAACACTTAACTTGGACTGTAGTATCAATTACAAAGAATATTTATTGATTAGAGGAATAATTATAATGGGTATTTTTCACCAGAATATTATAAAGGACATCTGGATAGAAATAACCGTGGCTCTTGTGAAGAAAGCTTGAGAAACCATTTTCGTAAACAATTATGAACCATAGCAATAGCAACAGTTATACAAGGCATATCTATGTTAAAGGTATATGTTTTAGGCTGCAGATAATAACATCAAATTCACAAGGTGCAATTGTCATTTGAGTGAAAAAATAGCTTTTTACTGTGAATCCTATTTTGTTGAAGAGGTTATACACAAGTAAAAGCAATAACATAAATGCTGCCCTGTTTGAACCAAGAGTCCAAGAATATCCAAAAGTAACTTTCCAATAGAACATCACAAAATCAGCCAACAACACGATATTCCATGACTTAGCTGCTAGTATTAGGCAACACAAAATCAATCAGCATAACTAGATGTAACGAACTAAAAACTAAGCATCATTATTAGTTACATTAACTACAAGCTATTGCATTCACTTGCGAGTCATAGCACAGCACTAATCAGTTTTAGTCTCTAAGGTACTACTCAATTTCGTAAATTTCGTACAATTGCATCTAATAATTAGTTATAAGTATTTACTAACCGATCCACACTTCTATGGTCATATCAAGTCTACAAACCACAAATTCAATACTTCCATGACAAATCCTAGGTTCTCATAAAAATTGTTCCTCAATGGAAAGAGACCAAAGCGTGCGAAGAGGAATAATAAGCTCACCTCGATGGTCATGGGGGTGAAGACTAGCAGGTTGGAGAGATTGCAGCCGAGCGCCGAGAGGAGGAACCCAAGCTGGTAGCGCTCCAGGGTGGACGCCGTCTTCCACGGGTGGAGGTACGCGAAGGCGGCGACGGAGATGGCCGCGCAGGCCGAGATAAGCGCGAAGTAGGCCGGGAACATCTTGCTCTGCAAGTTGCCGAACATGTGCCTCGGCAGGTTCCTACAAAGAACAAGCAAGATCCAACATCACCACAGAACAAAGCACGCGCTTCAGCAGCTCAATGAATCGATAGAATTTCCGGATCAGAAATTTCCCCCTCCTCGGGATTTTCGGTTCTTAGATTAGATTGGGGGGCAAGAGGAAGAAGACGGAGGAGAAAGATGGGATTTTAGAGCCGGGAGCTTACTTGAACATGATGATGCCGCCGATGAAGGTGGCCCAGAGGGCGGCGCCCCAGGAGGTGGCGAAGGAGAGGACGTGGGCCAGCTTGGCGGCGGTGACGGCGCCTGCGCCGGAGGGGGAGCCAAGGAGAGCCTCGGGGACGAAGAGGACGCCCGCGGCGAAGAAGCACACCGCCGCCACGAACCGCGTTGCCCACCCCATCGCTCGCCGCCGGTCGCCGGTGTAGACAGGAGGAGGAGGCGTCGACGGTGGGTTTGGGATTTGGTGGAGATGGGATCAGGGTAGTTGCGGAGCAATTACGGAGAGGAGAGGTCGTTGGACAGTCGCTGGTAGACGAAGGATGAAAAGGTTCAAAGGACGGGATTCGTTGATAGTTGCCGTCCCCGCTCCCCGGTAACCTTTTTTCTACATTTATTTATTCAACTTTATTTATCCAACTTAGTTTCTGTATTTTTTTTAGAAAAATATGATAGTTAGATGAAAAGGGGAATGAGGAGAAAATTGAAAATTTGCTCGTATGATGGGTTTCGCTCAAATGTTGTTGAAGTTGTGAGCTTGCATATATGTGAAACTTTCATGACACAAGTCAATTTTTAAATATTTTGCCACTACATTTGACAAGTTGTGACCGTTTTACCCTCTACGTCCATTTATCAGATTTCATTTTCTCTCCTCTCCTCTCCCTCATGAACTCTTCGTCTTTCTCGCTCTCTTTTGAGGAAACGGCAGGGGAGGCCCCTACCTATTTTTTATATTAATAATAAACAAATTACAATGTATTTACATTACAAGGCAACCATTGCCCAAAAGAAAAAAACAGAATATATTAGAAGAAATTCTCACACCACCGAAGAAGTTTGTCAGCCAAAGCTCTTTTAGATTTGATACAAACCAATCCAACTTCATCCTTGAAATCACGCTTCCACTGTGTGAAACTGAGAATTTTACCATCAAAGATGATCTTGTTCCTAGTTACCCAAATAATCCAGCAAGCTGTAATCATTAATTCTCTGAAAATTATACTGTTGAAATTGATTCTTGCCTCACAAATCATGTCCAATGGTTGCAGATTCAAATTCCAGAAGATGTTGATGTAATTCCAGCAAGTCATGCTAAAAGGACAAGCAAAAAATAGATGGAAGCAAGTCTCTACCTCTGTTGCAGAAGACACAATTATAACTAGGTAAGTGTCTATTTTTCCTTCTAATTATGTTTACCCAGATTACCACCAGTCCAGAGCCATTTAAAGAGTGGTGAAGCTGGAGTTGATTCTCTCAGCAGCTTATAAGCCTTGGTTGTGGAGAAAATAGAAGATCCCCAAGAATAAGGCCAAGAATCCCGACCTTCTGAAGTCAAATTGAAATTTTGGATAGCAAGTGACAACATAGACCATGCTCCGGGTGAGCCTGATGCTAGCATGCCACCGGCCCAAACCTCGCCTCCCCAGGTGTGCTGCCGCTCCAGTGCAACGCTCTCTAGCCCCCGCCTAGTCCTTTTAGGGAGCATGGCGCTAGAGGCAACGATGGGCTAGCTAGACTCCCACCCAGAGCCCCGCCTTTCATTCCGTGCATATGAGAGAGTCTGATCTGTCTAATGTAATGATACTGATTATATGACTAAATATTAATGTTCTCTTATATATTTGGTCTAAGTAAAACATGTTTGACATTTTGAGAAGCGAGAGTGACACTGTATATGAAAGTAATGGAGTTGTTGTCGATATAGATAGCTAAGGTGTGACTGGTAACCAGTAGTCCGTGTAGCTAAATAGCATTGGACTAAATTTTATCAACTGAGCACTTAGTCACCTGATAAATAGTTTTGCAAACCAGTGAACTAATAACTAGTGCTAGGTCATACAAACGTGCTCTTAATATATTTTTCTACTCACACGAGGTTTGTTATATAGGGTTATTTAGTTAGTTCACGTAATTACAGATTTGTCGATATTTAGGTATGCCACAAGTCTTTGCTTATTCCAAAGCATGCGCATTTGACATTTCTTTGATGGAAATTAAAATAGACAACATGATGTTGACCAAATTACCACTCACTTTTTCCTTCTTCCCTTCTCTACCTACTCCATTTTAGTCTCCGGGAGATATTTTTCATGATTTAACGGCACTGGTTAAGCTGCCTTTAATCATGCAACAGGCTGCTTCTTGACGAGCTCCTCCATCGACCATGGTTCTCTCCTTGCTAGTGTCAAAACTGCCTTTCATCCAATACGCTTCCCTTAACGAGACACTAGATGTGCCAAAAAAAAATCAACGAGACACTAGAGGTAGAACGGGTTTAGATTTGGGAGAGTGAGTGAAACAAAACTGCCCCTTGTGTTTGTATTTCAGATTTAACTCGGGCAACATGAATATGACTTTTTTTTAATAAGGGAATCAAGTTCCAGCCTCTATTACCTGATGATGGTACACAACTGAATGAATGTGACTTGGGCATGCAAATGATATATATGATGGACGAAAGAAATAGGAGAGAAAATCTTGATGTTCAGTATGGAAATACGCTGAAGTCCACCACCATCGCCTCCGCCCAGCCAACCCATCCCATCGTTGTCCCTAAATGTATATCAAAGCCCTTCCTCTAAAACCAAAGGAAGAATTAAAGAAGCCACCACTTGAACACTCTCCTCAATCTCAGGCGACTGAGATGTAGGAAGTTGTGTGAATTTAAATGTCCTTTGGGGGTAATTTGAACCTGTCCCATCGTCGTCCCTAAATGTATATCAAAGCCCTTCCTTCTAAAACTAAAGGAAGAATTAAAGAAGCCACCACTTGAACACTCTCCTCGATCAATCTCAGGCGACCCTAAACCCTCAATCTCAAGCGTATAAACTTTGTACATAAAAACATAGATCTAAAGCTTTGAACATATAATATGATATACTTTAGTACAAAGTTTTTATGTAGTTTTAGATCTATGTATTTCTGTAATTAATTGGAATAAACTTTGTATTCAAACATACTATATTATATGTTCAAAGCGTAGATCTAATCATGTGGAGTCCAACAGAATTGGATTTTCCATTTATGATTTTTCCTATGATTTACTATATATACTTTTTTTAAAAAATCAGCAGAAACAAATAAAAAAAGATAAAACCACTATTATTATAGCAAAACTACCGTCTAAAACTACCTAGGGGGTTATTTGATCGGTTTTGGATAGTTCAGGGGGTAGAAAACCCGTTTTCATATTTTAGGGGATGAAGCAGTCCATACTCAATAGTTGAGAGGATTATGTAGACTTTTTCCAATGTCCTTATATTAGTTAAAAGTTTAGCTTGAGAATGAAATGTGACGTGGAAATACATGCGGTCATTGCTTCATGCATATCCAGAGTTAATAGTAACACATCCTGTTTGTATACTATGAGAATTAATGTTTAGCTAGTGCTAGGCAATATACATCTTTAATTAATTAGTTTTCCCTGAATTGATTTCTTAATTTTGTATGTTGTAGAGAGTGGGCGCCAGTTGTGTGTGGTTTTCTTGATGTGGTGTTCGGTAGACCTGTTCCCTAACATAGTTACATAGGTTTAATTTGGTTGAGGGTAATTGAGAGGAGAAAACAAGAGTTTAGAGGTAAGAGTTTACAATTTTTATTTGTTTTATGTGAGTGATAGTTTTGGTAAGAGTTAAGGGGAACAGGAGTTTAGAGAGCCAACTTCCACTAAAATTAAGGACTAATACTTTAGATCACTTTAGTTTTTTTGTGTGGTCTAAGTTTTTTTTTTTTTTTTTTTTGAGGATGGCTAAACTTAAAACAACACGTTAGACCTGTTTGGAGTCTCAAAAGAGCTAAAGTGGTCTAAACATAACCTTATTTTATTTTATGGGTTCTCACTCAAAACCCTCACACCACGAAGCAGAGGATACGAATTCCTTCTCATCTTCTTCTATTATTTCTCTCCACGTACCAAACAAGTAACTGAGACTAAAAAAAGGTCAAATTCCTATCTTAACTCTCTCTGTCAATTTCCACCACTAATTTCCATGTCTCTTCCTATGTACTCCCTCCGTTTTAAATTATAATTTGTTTGATTTTTTCAACCCAAGTTTGACTATTTATCTTATTCAAGAAATCTATGCAAATATAGTTAAATTTAAGTCATTCTTAAATAGATTTTATTAACAAAGCATACCACAACAAAAGAAGTGGTATTTTGAATAAATTTTTGAATAAGACAAGTGGCCAAAGTTGGAGTTGAAAAAGTCAAACGAGCTATAATTTGGAATGGATTTAGTAGTTGCTACACACACCGTACACTATAAATCCGTGACGACGCTTGAGAAACTTTTGAGTATGATGACTATTTTATGGATTTGGTCAAGTATGTATTTGTATATTGACATCAGAATCTTTCGATGCGAAGTACTGAAACTTGAGAAAGGGTTAAACGCTCAATCTGAAAAGAAAATACTTATACTGAAATTAAGTGTTCAACTACTCCAAAGCATTTTGATCATTGTTTTAATCCTACTTTCATCCTCATGAAACTTTATTTATCTCTTTCTCCAATTTTTATCGAGTTGATGACTTTTTAATGTTTAGCACGAAAGTTTCTACTAAAACTGATGGTCGTCTTATGATAGCTTGGCATAGGCCTTCTCCTCGTCTGTCATGCACGTGAGATGGACGAAGCTTGCGGGTCGCATTGTTCGAGTGCCCTGGCTTTAAAATGGCTGATGAGTAGGCGTTGCTTTGTTTTTCGTTTTAAAAAACAATAACTTGATAGATTGATAGAATTGCTGGACGGAGGGGGTCCTATATAACGGGGCTCACGCGTTGGTATTCTATATTTTCTATTCCGATTCGTATCAAGGCGGCCGATATCATTCATTCGGGAAGTCAGCTCATTGGTGATTGATTGATGAGTAAAATGCACGGTCAGTCCACTGACTTGTGCTGTTGTGTTGATTTAGTTCACGAACTTTGAAAATGCAGTTTTTAGTCCATAATCTTGTATTTCGTGTCATAAGAGTCCACATCCTTCATGTCGTGTTTTTTGCTACGTTGACCGGCCATCGTGACGGCTGCAGTGTCCGTAAGCGCGCATGCGACGCACGTGACGGCTGGGGAACGCTGCTTTTTCCACAGAGGTCCCTCTATTCATTGGGACTGTCATTCCCCAATCCTCACCCTCTCTTGCTCTTTCCCTCCCTTGTCTCCAGCAACGCGGCGGCGGAGGAGGCGAGCACGGTGTGGCGGAGGAGGGACCAGAGCTCTGCAGGCAGGAGTGGAGGCCGTGGCGGTGGAGATGAAAGGGGAGGACTCCAGGCGCTTGTTCCCGCGACTGGCGCGGTGAACCGTCGCGATGGTGGCCCTGCCCGCGCATCCCAGCGCCGTCACATGCGTCGCACGCGCGCTGACGGGCACTTCAACCGTCACGGTGGCGGGTCAACGTAGCACAAAAACATGACTCTGAAGGGGCATGGACTCTTATGACACGAAATGCAAGATTATAGACCAAAAATTGTATTTTCAAAGTTCGTGGACTAAATCGACACAGCAGCGCAAGTTAGTGGACTAACCGTGCATTTTATGATGAGTGAATCAATCTCGTATAGTTTGCCAATCCTGCAAGATCTGAAATAAAGAATTAACTAGTTTTCAGCATGCATCAAGGTGAGTCGGTGCTTAGTTTGATCAATCTATCTAATCCCGTATGAACGCGATGTCGATATCCTTGTGTAAGCGCAATGTGAGGCACGAGCAATTAGCCCAACCGACACCCAAACAAAACTCCTTGCAGTCACGTCCTCCGATCCATCCGTGTAAACTTGGAAGCCCCTCATACTCGGCTCTTGTCAACTCATTTCAAGCCAAGCACAAGCAGCTAGAGGCTCCCTCCACTTGTCCCTTCCCCTCTCCAAATTCTTCATTTTCTTGTGCAGATCACAGGCTAGCTAGAGATCATGGCGTCCGGGGCCGCACTGAAGACGGCCGCTGCGGCTCTCATGCTGCTGGTCCTCCTCGCCGGACACCTGGCGGCGGCATTGGACATCGGCGGTGGTGTGACGGCGGCCGATTCGACGGTGGAAGCTGAGACCGCAGCAGAGCACGCGGAGAGGGCGCAGCGTTTGGGATGCGCCGGCGTGCCGCAGTGCACAGACTGTCAAGGAGGGTGTAGAGAATGCGAGGGCGAATCCGCCCTCTGCCAATCCTTGTGCTTCGGCGAATAATGCCCTTCTTCGGCCTTGTTTAGATGCCTCAAAAAGGCTAGAAATTTGACTCTCTCTTCATCACATCAAATGTTGTGTCGTATACATGGAACATTAAATGTTGATAAAATAAATAACTAATTGTACATATTAGTTGTAAATCACAAGACGAATCTTTTAAGCCTAGTTAGACAATGGTTGGACAATATTTGTCAAATACAAATAAAAGTACTACAGTGCTTTTCAGGCTATAAATTTGCCATCTAAACAAGGCCTTCGTAAATGCCTTTTTAGTGCCTGCCATCA
>JAKNSH010446120.1:0-15802 GCA_027790015.1 Cymbopogon flexuosus
ACCAAACACCACCCCACCAGTCACAATTTTTATTTTTTAAAACAAATTCCCCACCCCCCCCCCCCCCCCCTACATTTTGCTCCAAGCTCCGCCACTGGATTCAGTAGTAAGGCATTCTGTTGTAGCCAAACGTTGATGGCAACTCGTCGTCGAGCTCGCGCCACGGGTTGTAACAAAAAATTTTGCTCTTAATGAAATACGAGTGAATAGGCCGATCTCGAAAGAAAAAACCAGCCTTCACTTGTAACTAAATGGTTGATGCCACTACTAAATTTTGTTATACATATTTGAGACCCCAAATGAATTCAAATGATTTTTTTAACAAATCTTTAGGTCTTTTTGAGTACAACAACTTCGGTTTTCATTTCTCTATCCCATGTCATTTGGAAAATAGACAAAAAAAAAATACTATTTTCTAAATAGTGATTTTCCTTGGCAGCTTTACAACAGCACTTAAAAGAAATGGCTGTTTTCCATGGCGGTTCACAATAACACTCAAGGATAATTGGTAAATTTATTCGGAGGCCGAGTGGAGTCGCCAAGGATAGAAATTACTGGTTTAATACAACCTCAAAGGAAATGATTATTCCTTGCATTGGCGGCTGGATTTTGGCACACTCAAGAAAATTCTAGACCCCGAAATTTCTGTTTTCTGATAGTGTCTGCATGTGTTTTGATTCCTGTGATAGGAACACCTGTGTTCCAAACACCCATTTCTATCCATTTCCTGTAGTTTCTCAAATCAACAAGCCAACAGAACCAGTGCACGCCATGCCATCTTCTACCATACAAAATCCAGTGATGAGCTTGGAACAATGACAGGTTAGTTCGGGTGAAGGCAGCAAAATGAACATAAAACTGACCGGTTGAATTGGCAGAAGCTGATGAAGCCAAAAGGAAGAGGGGAAGAGGTGGCCTGGATTTCGGAGCCAGATTGTCCACCCTTTGTTGTCACCCTAATGTTGTAGTTTGGGCCTGTGGACATGCAAACCAATTCTGCAAAATTTCTTTTTTGATGCCAGAGAGCAGATTCACATTGCTCACATAAGTATCTTTTTTCACACCAGAAAGCAGAGACAAATGGGCACCCGAGACAAATAGAATGTGTGGCAGACATTGCTCAACTTACATTAGTCAGAGCAAGCAGAAAACGTTTGAAAAACATACATCACCTCGAAGAAAGAGTTAGACTCACTATCTGAAATTTTGTACATACTTCAGAGCAACAAAAAAAACATAAAAACGAAGATGCATCTCTTGAAGGAAATTGAATACTTCACGTTCAGGTATTTGCACCTCTTTCTCGTCGCCCCTTCTGTCTAGAAGATTTACGGGACCTATTATCTGGTCCGGCTTTGGGAATAGTCTGCAAGCTTGCTCGCTCTTTAATCATTGCTGCACATATGAATGATCTAAAACAATTATAAAGCATAAATGTGGTAAAGATGAATGGTGAAGTTCTCTCATGCAAACATACACAATGCTATGTCCTGCATTTGTTCCATGCCAGCTTCCACTGCTTGCACGACCTTGGCTGACTTGTTGACACCATCTGCTATCTCATGACTGCAAAGGGGATATGCCACACACTAGTTAGACGATGGTATATGCTTTTCTTTAAGAAAAGTAGATAGCAGTTCTGCCATTCGCTAGAGAAGATTAGTGCCGTCTGTCCTAGAATGATTCAATTCTTCATATCCTATTTAAATGTGCATTGTCGGTGACTTAATTTATAAAGAATACATTAAAATCACTTCTAAAGTTACTTCAGCTAAATTATTTTATGAAACTAAGCACATCAATATCAATATAATAATGTGCAGATTTTTTGGCTAGCAAGTCATTGCTGAGCCCTCTCCATCAGTGTTGGCTTCAACCTTGCAAGGAGTCCAATAAGACAAAATTTGCTACTCTACTGCTTGCTACAATTTGACATCATGTTAAACTTATCAAGACCTTCAGTTGTGGATTCCACAGTAAGCTTGACCACCTCAGCCATATATGATGGTGGCACATGTGTGCTGCTTTTTTCACTAACATCAATCATCATCAATCTTCTGCAGCAGCCAACTGCTCATACACAAGAGTCATCACATCCATTTGTTGATTGTGGAGTTCCGAAGGCAAATTATAAGACATTTTGTTTTTTCTAGATATATTGCTTAGACATAACGCATATCTAAGTTCATAGCAAACACTACGTATCTAGAATTATAATTTGGAATGGAGTAGCAATTAGGATAGGGTTAGCTTGAGATAAGGATAGGATTGCTATCAGGTTGTCAGTTTTATTAGGCTGTCACCTCTGTGTAAACAGAAACAGATTAGAATCAAGCAAGAAGAACCCTAAAAAGTAGTCAGAGCCAAAGTGAGGGCAACTAACTGGTTCTTCCCGCTATTCCAACCAAATCCTACACCACATAATATAGAGTATGCAAACATCAAGGATAGCTGTCCAAAGATATAAACTGGAATTCAGGTACTCTGGCATTTATGAATGTCTGAAACTATGAACCAACGGAAGTTAGAATAATCGTGTTACATTGTATGTTAACTGGAATCCTTTAACAGATCCCCATTTTTACATAAAAAATAGATGAACTACTAAAGGGAAATAATGTGCCATGTTGACAGGAATATTACTCTGCCCGATCAAGAATACAAGTCCATCTGGATTTGTCCAAAGTCAAAACCCTTTTTCACTTGGACCACGATATTTATTTTTTTATATAGAACATTACAAGAATATGAAAGTGTTTACTGTAATGTATCTGGTACTACCAATCTCATGTTGTTATAAGATTTTTGAGTTTAATGTTCAAAGTTCAATAATTTTGACTTAGGACAAAGACAAACCTAGAGGGGCTTACATTTGTGATAAAGTATATTCAATCTAGACATCATTTGATGCAATAAGTATTCCAGCTTTACACTCTTACCTCAAGTCACTAAGCCCAAGGGTAAGATCAGTGACTTCCATGCCAGAAAGCCTTATAGCAGCCATTGTACTTGGTAATTCCTCAAGAGCTGCATCTGCCAGCATGGTAAATGAATTTGCAGCTCTCCTCATAGCCTGATGAGCAGTGAAGTCTTAAATTCTATCAGACAAACTACACTACAGGACTACAGAACCAGTTAAATAATATGATGGGCAAAACAACTGTTTTGAACAGAAGCAGCACAAACTTCTTAGTCACAGTTACTGGCCTGTGGCCTCATCAGAAATAAGCACATAACATTGAGAATTTCTCAAATCTCTTGTGAGTGGATGGGATGGTGGTCTTTACATCAGCATAAAAGAGTCATGAACAAACTCAACTGCATTTGGGAGAAACAGAAAAGACAAGTTCAGGTATGCATTACAGTTTCTACTATTTTTTTCCCTTCTTCCAAACCCAAAGTTTGAATGTTTGATCATGAGAAACAATGTCCCTGCCCCCACACCCACAAAAGACTGAGAAATTCTGACCACTTGTGGACTAACTTCATGAGGTTTTTCACCGAGAAGTTAGTTCGTAGTTGATAGAACCTCACAGCCCGATGTATATACTTTGACAACCCTTACAAACAAACTAATTCTATTAACAAATACTGTTATTAGTTCTAAATAGAAGATATACCATTCTGGAGGATTGTCTTTACCCCTTAATTCAGTATGATCGATTATTTATATGTGTTTTCAGTTTTTTTTTTTGATAAGTATATGTGTTTTCAGTTTTAACTACCAAGAACCCCGAAAACTTCAATGTGGTAAAGCAGCAATGCAGAATAAAGCAGTAAAATCAGTACTACTTATCTTTTTGAAAAATACTGGAATGATTACCAATTGCATCATAAGGCAGCATTCCTAACTAAAAGCAAACTAATCACAGTGGAAACAGCAATTGCAGAGCCAAACTTTACAGGTTAAGCTAGGAGTGGCACCCAAGACTTACTAGCATCGTCGGAATCGCGACGGCCACCATGCCCGAGAACGCTACTGACGTCTGGCCGGCCGCACACAGGCAGAACAACCGATGAGCATATCGCACAAAAGGAACCAAACCAACCAATAGAGGCCAAGGCCAGGCCAGGCGAGTCTCACCGTGACGGCTACGGCGGCCAGGAGGAAGAACACCGGTTCGCCAGCCGGCCCTGCGCGGCCCGCGCGAAGAAGCGCCGGGTGGCCGGCGGCGCCCACGCTGGGCGTGTACGCCTCGTACTCCCGTTGCTCCTCCGCCTCTGCCGTACTCGTATCATCTGCCACCGCGCCGCCGGCCAGCTCCTCCCCGAAACCAGCCGCGGCGGCTTCGTGGTCGTCGGAGCGTTTCTTTGGAAGTTGGGAAGGGAGAGACTGCGGCGGCCGGGGCAGGTGCGGGCGGAATGAGACCGAAGAAGGCGGCCGTGTACGGCGGAAACTGCGGCGGATGGGGAGGGAGATGTGGCGCAGGAGGCCCGGCGATGGAGAGGCGTGCAGCTGCACGCGATGTTGGTGGTGGTGCTGATGGCCTGACATGTGAAAACTGCGGATGGGGAAGGAGGTGTGAAGCAGGGCGGCACCCAGCTCCTCCCCGAGCTCCACAGGACGGCGGCTGTCTCGGCACTCTTGCCTCGTTGCTTGACGAGGATGTGTGAATTGAATTCATCAACAATGCTGTTCAACAAGATTTCAGATCTTACAACATACATAGAAACCCATACCTTAGCCAGGGATGCTTACCAGAAATTTCAGGCAAATCCTCAGATACAAATGAAACAATTCTCATATGTTCATGAGAATCATATGTACCTTTTTATTGTCTACAAGCTCTACATCAAGTAGGTTTGAACAATGTAACTATTTTAGCAGCAGTATGCTGCTAAGTCATGTATTGATGTTAGTTTTCAAAAAAAAAAAAGAAGCCAGTATCCGTTTGTCAAAATTTTCCTCGTCATGGAGAACTATAAAAATGGCTTATTATTGGCTTGTTTGTTTGGTGGCTCGCTGATTCTTGCTGGTGCTGATTTGCTGTGAGAGAAAAACACTATTGAATCGCTAGCTGGTAGGTGCTGGTAGTCCAAACGAATAGGACGATCAGTTAAATTTTGGTAGAAATTTAGGAAAATAACCCTTGCATTAAATCAGGAACTAAAACCCGGATTAGATAGGTACCACCATATAACCAGCCGAATTTACACTATGTTCGTAGAACATCTTGTTCTTAGAAGACCAATTCTAATAATGGCATGTAAATCTTTATTCTAGGTCTTTTAACACTATAGTCATATAACAACATATTTCCGCCCAAACAAAATTTCAATACATTACTAGCCATTTAAATGTGTTTAAGTGAGTGTTTGGATGGCTCCCAACAAGCCTAATTGAGTGTTAAAATGGGTTTTGAGTATGTCTAGACATGTTCAAGCAGTGTATAATGAACTAAGTACACTTTTTTCTGATATCTTATAAAGATAAACCCCAAGAGGGATTTCTCTCAACATGCAAGCTATCCACATCAACAATCCACTCACCAATTCACTATAATTAGTAATTATAGCCACTATAATTACGATAGTTTCTCTTCATCCACTAACATGCATTTAGTTGTCCATAAAGATATGCCAAACCATTCATCAAAAATTAGTTTAAGATAATTTCATTCATATAACTATAAATATAAAATAGTCTATTTTTCAAAATTGTCCGGAATACCCGCACCAACGCATGGAGTACGCACCTAGTTTAACATAATCCTAGACCCTCCTTGTAGTGTTAAAATAGGGTTTTGAGTATGTTTATGCATGTTTCGAGTTTAAGCCTGTCCGTTTGGAGAGGTGTATAACGAACCAAGCACACCTTTCTTCTAAGTTTCACATAATCTTACTCATTATTATAGTCACTTTTTCTTGAATACGCACGAGTGTGCATATCTTTGTATTAGAAGAAGAGTTTATGTACAATAAATATGCTGTTGTTGGCTGCCGGAAACATTTAGAAGCTGCATAATGAAACTTATTATTATTAGTCACTTGGTTTATCTGAGACCTAACTTTGAACGTGCCAAATCAAAGCCAAAAATAATTTAAAATCAAAGCCAAAAAATCTAATAATTAATCAGTAAAACAAGTTATCCAACCAACCCAACAATTTGCGGACTCATACATACTCCAACTCGACAGTCGACACTCGACTACTTGAGTTCCCGGACGCAGGACGCTCGCCGCAATCTGCAAACAGCCGGACGGCGTTTGTCTCCCCTCCCCCTCAAAGGCTCAAAGGAAATGCTATATTTACAGAAAGGCCCCCGTCCAAGTCCAAGAGCCCAAAAGAAGGCAACACTCGGAGGGCTTTCCTGCAAGTTTCGAGAGCGGCAAAGCACTAGGGCACCCACCTCGGCGGTGGCGGCGGCGGCCTCCATGTCGACCCCCTCCGGCAGCGGCAACGGCAACGGCGCCTCCTCCACTCTCTACGGCTTGTACGGCCCTAACGTACGTGCTATCTTGCTTCTTCGCCTCCCGCTCTTCCTTCCCTCTCGGAATACTAAGGGGGGAATTTGCCACCAAGCAGAGAGCTCTGTTATCGGAAAAGATGGCATTTTTTCGTTCTCTGTTGCTCTGTTAGCGTTTTTTTTCAATCCCCGATGTATGGCAAAACTGGGTGCTGCAGCCGGCAGGTGACTGGTTTTAGCTTTGAGTATGTTAACTTGATTTTTTAGAATTCTTTCGAGTCGGAGTGCTGCTGAGATTGGAACAGGGGATGAGGCATAACAATGTGAATCTTGATTGATTGCTTGATAGGTAGCGAAGTGGGGGCTCCTCTTGTTCGAATAGTAAAGTGATATATACTGCACTAGAGTAA
The DNA here is from genome assembly GCA_027790015.1 of Cymbopogon flexuosus. NCBI lineage: Eukaryota > Viridiplantae > Streptophyta > Magnoliopsida > Poales > Poaceae > Cymbopogon > Cymbopogon flexuosus. Next base: position 6,818 of record JAKNSH010446120.1, read on the forward strand.
TACTAGCTGTACTGTGTTCAGACTTCAGAGCCTGCTCATCAACTTAGGGATTGTTCATCAAATTAGGGACTTTCTAAGTTGAATCCAAAATGACTTGTTTGTACTAGAGCTATCGACATGGCATAATAATTGACTATTTGGTGATGGCATGCTGCCTATGCCCTTATTAATCTAATAGTGTACTCTCATACCTTCATTTAGTTGAAAAGTTAGCTGTCAGTTGTCTTCTTGCTGGTGAATCATTCTGGTGCTGCTGCATGCTTACTTTGCTAATAGACATTTTGGCTTTTTTTTTTTTTTTCTGTGCTTCCAACTTATATGGTCTCTTCTTATGTATCCTGTCCAGGCGAAGCCTGATGTTGTTTTCAAGGAGGCTGCTTTAAACTCTACATTAAATCTGCAGGTTCGTTCATAACTAAAACTCAATGAAATCTGGCTTGTGAAAACTATTCTTGCTCTTGTAGTTTAGTAAAGAACCATATTATTGTTGTAATGCAGGATGTTCAGGGTCTAGTTACTTGGGTTATTGGTGAAGGCATGCTGCCTTCTTGGGTGTTTGTTAAGGTACTTTGTCCTTCTGGTTGTGCTCTTTCAAACATGTCTTGCTTTTTTTGAGGTATTGATATGTTATCTTACTTTCAGTTTGTAGAACTTTGGTCTTTTCTTGCTGTTATCTTCATCACACTCATGAATCTTAACTTAGCTTTTTTTCACTGCACTTCAGTGATGAACCCACTCTTCAATGCATTTGATTTCTCCTTCTATTTGTTGTAGGTTATTTTTCACCTTTCATAAATATCAACTTCTTTATTAACACTGCAATTACTCCTGTTGTTGGTTTTCAGAACAAACCTCTTATACCCAAAGTCGTCCTACTATATGTTCCTGGCCTTGATGCAGCTTTATATATGTCACAAACTCGACTTCTTTCTTCTCTGAAAGAATTATGTGGCAATCCAAAACCTGTTCTAGCTTCAAGGTTTGTGCATTTTGAGTTATTGTCTACAGTTAGGGAAAATGTATAATTTCTTCGTACATGGATGCATTGCTAATGTAATCCTATTCTAGCAGCTGTATACCGGATGAGAGGCACACTATTGATGCGCTCCTAACCTGCAGAGTAAAGAGAAAGCGTGATGCAAAAGCTTCAAATCAGTCATCTAGACCTGACAAAGATGGTATGTCTTGACTTCTTAGCACTGTGTTCTCATTGTGGTTCAGGATGAATAGTGTTCTGCTTCATTGGGACTAGTGTTGTTCTGTCATTATTGTGATGGCTACTGGAATATTTGAGCCTAGGCATGCTATTTTTTTTTCTCTTGAACATGCAGGAGAGCTGGCATTCTTTATTTCAAAGATTCTCATACTGATTTGGCAGTTTCAATCCTTTTGTATTGCCCTTACCTGGCCACAAGTTTTTCATTTTAAGTTGACATTACAGATGATCTTTTCTTTATACCCTTCTCTAAATATTAATTGTGTTTGTTATCAGTCATATTTCATCACAAATGTACTGTCATTATGGCATCTTGCATAAGTTTACGACTATAGCAGTATTCCCCCCTAACTCAACTTATAGTATCAGCCATATACATCTCTTGCTCTTGCTGGCCACTTATTATCTGCTTCTCTAAGCTGAAGATGCTCTCTTATTTTTGTAGCGATTTTTTTATTTATTGTATATGTATGTTTATTGACATTAGAGTAGATATAATTTTGTCAATGGAAAAACAGGCACTTTTGAACCTAGATTGAGAATAAATTTTGTGCAACTGGTTAATACTTTCATTTTGGTCTCAGGAAAACTAACAAGTCTGGATGATCTTGGGGACATACCATTTCCTGTTACATATTACACACTTTCAGCTAAAGACTTGGAAGATAATGGCTACTCTTTCAATTTACCAGGTTACCTTCTATCCCTCTGTTGCAAAATGTAGGTCATTTCAGTTTTGTCCTAATTCAAACTTCTTTGGTGTTGCCAAAATTATTGAAAATAATTGCACCATAAAGATGTTTCATGGTTGATTTAATGAAAATAATTTGTTATTGTCTAAGTTGGTGTATTTTTCTGTAAAATTGGTAAAAGTTAGAGACGTTCAATGGATAAAACTGAAACATCCTATATTTTGGAATGAAGGCAGTATTTCATTGTCCTCCTTGCCCTTTAATAACGCCTATTATTGTTATGACATTTGTTTATCATTGCCATTTTAGGTTTTGTCCCTACTGTTTCAGCTCCTTCAGATTCCTCGCCACATAAAGTTCTTGCACTTGATTGTGAAATGGTAATGTGATTCCTGATAACTGTAATGATGTATGGTTTAAAGCCATTGCTTTGTTTTAAAAAATTTCACTACTGTTCGTGTTATTATATTTGAGAAGGCATTGCTATTTTATTGTTACAACTGTGCCGGACTGCCGGTTTCATAAATACTTATTACAAATACTAATTGTCGAATATATTTAATGATAATTTGCAACCTTTGCAGTGTGTGACGGAAGCTGGATTTGAGCTTACAAGAGTGACATTAATTGATATTAAAGGATCGGTACGAACTTCTCCTAGTGTCCTTACCTTTTTTATGGCATATTGCTTATTGCTCTGTGAGTTCTTAGAACAATTGTTTTCTCAGTGTGTAATTTCACCTCATGTCAATAGTATGAGGACATTTTCCTTTGTATGCTCCTGTGTGGTCGATTCTTTTCATCACACTCTGCTGTTCAATGAGTTCTGACTTTGTTCTAATCTTTTCAGGTGGTGCTAGATAAACTAGTTAAGCCTGCTAATCCAATCACTGATTACAATACAAGGTATATGGTGCTTTTACCTCTCCCTTTTATGCTTAGTAGACACTATATTGTGTTTTTTATACTAACTTTTTCTTTTGACATGGTTATTTTGTAACTTGGGTGTCAACATACATGTCAGATGTATTTTGACGCTTGTCCATTCTATTATGAATACTAAAGAACTGATTATTTTCTATTGTTATATGAACTTCAATTGTCATAATATTCTGAATGGGTTGTTAAGTGTCCAACGTGATGTAATTGTTTTTAATAGAGCAGGTTCAGTGGAATCACTGCTGAGATGTTGGCCAACGTGTCCACAACCCTACAGGAAATTCAGGTTAATTCTTTAGATTTTTTTTTTCATATGCTTACATTGGGATGTCATGAAACATTGCCCGTGCTTTACACAGTTTTGTTTGTATTTCCAGGAAGAATTTGTTCGACTTGTATATAAAGAAACAATTCTTGTTGGACATTCTTTGGAAAATGACCTTATGGCTTTACGGGTATCCCATGGTTTAATCATCGATACAGCTGTTTTGTACAAGTATAATCGAGGGTCTCGCTGTAAGATTGCTTTGCGTGTCTTGACAAAAAAATTTCTCGGCCGGGAGATCCAGAACACAGGATCTGGGCATGATAGTGTGGAAGATGCTAGAGCTGCTCTAGAACTTGCTATCTTGAAAATAAAACATGGTAAGAACTAACAAGGCATTTGTTCTGTTACTTTTGTTTGGTTAACAGCCATTTCTGTGAGTCGCTAATGTGGATAGGGAGACAACATGGCATAAGCATATCATTTTTTTGATACTTCTCTAATAACTTGTTAACCAGGTCCTGATTTTGGTTCCCAACCATCGTTGTCAAGGCGGAAATTGACATCTATACTGCATGAGAGTGGGAAAAAATGCTCTCTTATTGATGATGTGTCTGTTCTAGAGCGATATTCAGATACTTCTTGCAATTCAATTGGTGTTTTTTCTGATGATGATGCCCTCTCCAGATCAATGAAGGAGGTTGGTGCAATGCATTTCTAGATGTAGACGTTCTGACCAAAATGTTTTAAAATGTTTTCATAATCATAAGTTGAAATCCCACTGCAGGTGAAGAATGACAAAGTTGCCTTCATTTGGACTCAATTCTCAGGATTGATCTCTTACTTCCACCGAAGAGCTCAAGATCCAGAGAAACTGAAATCATGTGTCGCAGAGGCTATTGCATTAAAAACATGTGATGGAAAAACTGCTTCAAAAAAAGCAAGAAGTCAAATTTGTCCTGAATTGAAGGAAATTTTGTGTGAATTGGATAAAAAGATAAGGCAGTTATATGGTGCCCTACCTGATAATGCTATGCTTATTGTATGCACCGGCCATGGTGATACTCCTCTAGTACAAAGGTAAAGTTACTCATGGTAATTGTCAATATGGTTTCTCATGGCAAATTGGCAATGCATAATCATGGCGGATCAGTAATACATGTACCTTTTCCCGTTCTATTATAATTTGGTCTGTTAAGATACAAGTAAAAGATGCTCGCAAGCTAGTTTAAGTTACAAATCAATGTCCCATGTTACCTCTAGTAGCACCTGTTAGGAGAGTCAAGGGCCTATTGGGCCTTAGCCCATTAGGGTTAATTAGTCGCTTGCTTAGGGGTCAAGTCAAACCTCTCTATATAATGAGAGATGTATCAACCTATAATCAAGCAAGAGATTAGAAGGAAATCCCTTCTCTCTTCCGGCTGTGGGCAGAGCCCCGGCGTTCCTAGCGCCCAAAACCCTAACCTTCCCCCTCTCTCTCAGCCTCCTCCCTCGATCCCGATCAATCTCCTCCTGACCCCCAACATCCACCATAACAGCACCATTATCAGTTTATCTTACGGCTGTTCTATTTCAATTGCTTGCTGAGTGATGAAATCACCATGCTGCCTGTAGGGTCACTTTGTATTTGTTGCTTTGTGCTGTGCTGCATTGTCAAATGTAGTTTAGCTGGATGAATCTTTCTTAATCTAATATAATTCCTACTATAGCTCTAAAATTATGCTTATATAACCCACATTAATGCAATGCCAAACGGATATACATTGTAATTTTGCTATTTCATGAAGATTACGGAAAATGCTTCACCATGAAGAACAAACAATAGACAGCCGGGAAACTATTGTTCAAGCTTTGGGAGATTTACAAGCCCAAGCCGAAGTTGCTCTATGCTTCTGCTGCGTTAAACATTAATTGTAAGTATCTTTATGTCCTCCTTTTCCGACATGTTCTTTTCGGATGTTCTGAATTGTTTGTTGACAGGCATCTCTGAATTAGTGCACTGATGGATATGGCTTCAGCGACTATAGAAGGGTGTCAGGCATGCATGCTGAGTTGCTGACCTGTTGATGTGAAAAGTTCCGGCTGACATAGATTTTTGGATTGAATTTTGAAAGATAGGCTAGCTAGGATTAGTCTGTAGATGTCAGCATAGGGCATAGTGATGCATTATCGGAACTGTTCTATGGGTAGTAAGCAGCGTGTCAGCACATCGATAGCATCCGTTTTCAGATGAATATATGGATTACAGAGGAATGTAAGGAAGCTGTTGTAACAACCATATTATTGTGATATTAAATCAAGTTCTGGAATCCATAATACTATGAGCCTTTACCATTTACAGTTTGGAAAAATGTTGCATTGCTAAAGTGTATACAAGCATATGTATTGCATTCGGATATACCGAGGAAACTGTGTTATTGCAATCAGTTATTATTTGATATCAAACCATGTTTTCTAATTCATAATATGGCCCTTACAATTTGCACTCGAGGAAACTGTTTTCAAGTTTCAGTGGTTTAAGTTATTGCTCCAGAGGAAGAAAATTGTTTTGGGCATCAACATGGTTCCTTCGAAACAACTTCTGTTATTTGATATTTTTTTTACGTAATGGAATGAGATAAATAAAACATAAAGAAAGAACTTAGCCACTGCTAACAGTGCAGTAAATGACAATGTCTCGTGAACCTGAATACCTGATCCTGATGCAGCCGAATGCCTGGTGAATTCCAAATATACGGGTAGCTATTGAGTTTGTTGATCCCAACCTGTTCTTGATGGACAGAAGCCAGGAGCTAAATTCATTAATTTGTGGCTAGACCAGGATGTATGGCTGCTTGTTGCTTTCACTCAATCTTCAAGTGTGTTTGTTGTATAATACAAAATTGGGTGTAGTTCTAGAGTCAAACTGTGTGCCTTTCTTACCTTCAGTGACAGAAATATTAGTTACCTTTCATGACTGCTCTCTGGAAAGTTCTCACATCAGTTGATGGTGTACTTGCAACTCATGCTGGTTTGGACTGTTTCAAGGAAGAGCAAGTTGGTGGTAGGAGAGATATGAATGTAGATGGGAGCATGATTGAATGAATAGCTAAAAGAAAACTACTAAGTGAATTTGTTCACCAGTTCTTGCAGGGCAATTACTTGAGCTGTTTACCATCACTAACTTATATACTTCTTCCGTCCCAAAATAAGTGTCATTTTTGGTTTTCCTGCCACAAGTTTGACTCAATTTCTAGATAACGTGTGTAACATTTGTATCTCCAAATAAATTTGTTAAAAACTAGATTTAAAGATCTTTCCGATGATACTAATTATGTAATACAAATATTAATATTTTTTAATATATATTTAATCAAAGAGATTTCTCGGAAAGCGAGAACAACACTTTTTTTTGGGATGGAGGTAGTATATTGTAAGAATATTTGCTATACCTTTTATAAGGAAATGTCTTGTGCATTGTATAGTAGCACACATCACAAATGCTAGTGTGAACTGATAATGGAAATTCAAGGAGCATGAGGTGATTCAATAATTTTGGAAAGAATGGAAACGGATGTAAATGTGTGATAAATTCTCTTGCTGCATACAAATACAATTGTTTTTTTTTTCATGTCGTCAGTATGTCACAAACTAAGTCCACCAAGAGTTCAAGACTGTCAAGTCAAAATCGACAAACTAACCTCATGGACATTAAGGAAGAAGCATATGATTTTGTTGATTTATTTACATGACCATGAATGTTCAACAAAGTGAATATAACCAGTGCTTAGTATGCCTGCAGTTGTTTATTATCCCCAACTCATTCACATTGATGAGTATCATTCACACATGAACCAAATTAAACCACCGCATATATATAACTTGGTGTGATTGTGTGAACCCAGTTGTTTATTATATCAATAACATAACTTGCTATGGTTGTCGAGATGTACTTTAGTTAGCTCGATAGTTTTCTTAGTGTCCTTTTTTTTATCCTTTGGGTTAGTACTGGTTGCTTGTCACTCTCAGACTCTCAGTTCAACATTGCCTTTGAACAAGAACGGTTCTAACTTGGGTTTCTCCTTTCTCCCTCCTTTTGAGTCAGCCTACTACTATAACTATGTGACAATGGTAACTTTCTAAGCTCAGAAAGTAACCTCAACTTATTATGTAGATAAAAGGAAGGCAAAAGTCATTTGAACTACAAAACATAGATAAGTAGATGATGGCACCTAATAAAAACTATTCCATCCCAAATTATAAGTCATTTCAAAAATCCTAAAGAGTTAAACATCTTAATTTACCAAATTTATATGATAAGATAATGATAATAATATTTATGATGCCAACTAAGTATCATTAGATTCTTCATCAATTATAATTTTTATATTATATCTATTTGATATAAAATCTTTCAAAAATTTTGGTCAAACTTGAGATGCTTTAACTCTCTAAGATTCTTCGAATGACTTATGATTTCGAATGAAGGGGTTAGAAAAAAACTTATCCTACTATGCATTTGCATTTACCACTTGAAAACAACATATATATTTATGAAATGATGCTTATAATTTCATTTCACAGTATTTTCTTTTTTTTGTCCTGCTAAACAGTAGCAATTGATATTCTATTGTTAGCTAGCAAAACGAATTTGTTTTTTATTAAGTTAATTATTAAGAGCCAGAATAATCTCAGTTTACATATGGTGTTAGCTAATAACAATTAGTGCTATTGATTTGCCTACTAAAAAGCTAAATTGTTGCGACTTGCACGATACTAACGTGCCAGCCTCTGAACTGTCTATTCTTAGTAGTTTTACTAGACACGAAACTAACTACTACTTGCGCAACAACACTTCAGTAATTCATCTAGTCCTTCCATTTGGTTCAACTTCCATACCACTTTTTGCAATAAACAACACTTCAGAAAACACTTCTTCTGTTCTTCACTATCACAAGCTAAAGCCACATTCTTAGAAAGCCAAGTCATGCTTACACTGTGACGAGACTCATAAGCTTGGATTTGGTAACCATAAATGGCTTTTCTATTACCAGCAGTTGCAATGGTGCTTTCAAGTTGATTTCAATGGTTATCATGATCGTCTTATCCAGGAGAAAGCAACAAGATTGTCAAAGTAACTATATTAACATAATATTTTATTCTTCACAATACATTCTAATACAAAAGGTCGACGTATATGACATACGAGTATACATCAAAACTTTGTTTTATTTTTTCCTATATAAAGACTTTGTAGTTTGATGTGTATTGAGGCCTAAACAAATGATAAACCAATCACAAGTCTAATGTCAAACGTGTGGGTCCAGTGTCCACAATAATAAAGTCTCTAAGTTACAACATCAGCATCATTAGCTCCCCTTTAAACGATAGTGTAACCAATGCAAAAAAAAAAAAAGGTAATGAAAATAAATGCATTTATACCAACCAATTAGTCTTTGCAATGTGGTGTATAAGGTGGCATCGAAATTCTTAGTAGGTTGCCTAAAGTTGATATTGCCAGAGATCATCTCTCAAAACCAGAGTGCCTTCGTTCCGGGTCGACTTATCACTGACAATGTTCTTGTGGCCTATGAACTGACTCACTTCCTACAAAATAAAAGGAGTGGAGTAGATGGCTATGCGGCACTGAAGCCGGATATGAGCAAGGCATACGATCGAGTGGAGTGGCACTTTCTAAAGAGGATGATGGAGAAGATGGGTTTTGATGCAAGATGGGTAGACTTGATGATGCAGTGTGTGTGCAGCGTGTCCTATAAGATAAAGGTGAACGAATGAGATTATTCCGACTAGGGGTTTAAGGCAGGGGATCCTTTTTCTCCCTATTTATTCCTCATTTGTGCAGAAGGGTTCTCGGGTTTATTGAATGCAGCAGA
>JAKNSH010446526.1:0-28494 GCA_027790015.1 Cymbopogon flexuosus
GGGGAGGCACCGGCGGACGGAGAACGTGAAGATGAACCACGACGACGGGACGGGCTGGTGGCGCTGGTCCGCGGTCCGCGCCACAGGGACGCGGTGACGGGTGCAAGTTTCGGTGTCCGTGCTCCGGCTCCTCGATCGGCCTGCTAGCGTGTGATGGCGATGGGACGATGGTGTAGAAACTGTTCGTAGAGTACAATAATTGAGACCTTGATGCGTGCTGTACGTCTGTACGTGAAAGAGAACAGGGTGCACGATGCGTTCTGGACCACGTCAATGGTCTCGACGTCGACGCCCTGGTCAGTGTGGTCACCATGGGCACCACGATGCTCGACGACTTGAAGGCTTGCAGCTTTGGGTCCATGTCCATGGCACCCCCACGACGCGTACCGGCTCTCGCTTTGTGTCACGCTCCTGCCGTCCGCTTGGTGAATGCGCTCTCCGGGCCACACGGTACCTGCAGTCCTGCTCATCACTCTCTGCAGCTCAGCGGACAATAAAGAATTGTTCATTTGAACTTATTAGCCTAGCTTATCAAGCATGGCACATTGTTTTCGACTTATCATCCGCAAAAACCATTAGCCGAACAACCCAAGTCTATATCGACCATGGCCACCAATAATTACCAAAGGAGATAATCAAGATGGGATGCTGGTATCTAATGTTTGGCCAAGTAAACATACAAGTAAGTGTAATATGTGGTACTAATGTGACTCTCACTTAGCATTTATTGTGACCCTTTGTAATTACTTTATAATGGTAGACTAGTTTTTTGAGGAATTAATGGTAGACTAGTTATAGGCTAACTTCAATTAATCCAACAGGTGAGGCAACTCCTCCAGCTAAATGAAAATTGGTCTCTCTCTATATCTTTTCATCCTCCAATGGGTTTTCAATACCATTTGTGCACTTTAGAGAGCCAATCTCGCTTACCATATTAAGCTAACGAAAAACCTAGAATAGCGAATAACACTATTTGAAGATCTAACTAGAGAGCTCTTGTACGATACTTAATTAATTTGGTCAAAATTTCTAGTTCTGTAAATAAATAAGGAAGGATGTTAGATAGTTGGAGTTGCTCAAGCTCAATGCAAGCACATTAACCTACTCTCCAATATTATCTTCCTCCTCTTAGCCCACGTATCTCCTACCGCTACTGGATCACAAGGCCCAAAGCCAGTTTTCAACAGGCTGTGATAAAACCTCCTCAATCGGTTTCATTTTTACGCTCTGAAAGACTTTGCTTGTTGCTCAGGCATGTTTGATGATGATCACGCACACCTTTTCTTTGCAAATGATCAGACACACCTTATCCAGGACGAGTGGGTATATTTTGAAGTTGAAGAAGTCATCATCAAGCAGAATTCATCAACTATACTCCGTATACTGACCATAAAAAAAAATACAAGCACACATCTTTATTTAATATATTCAAATCGGGTGAACAAAATTCAACGAGTAGCTCAGTTCAAGAATGTAAATATATAAGTCAGATCATTACTTTTTAGTTTTTTTTTACTCGGAGATAGCAAGATACAAATCACTCACATACACTCGGAATTACAATGGTAACACACCAAAAGAAGCAAAATAATAAGGGAAAAGGAGAACATTCACAAGGTCTAATTAATTACAATCGTAAAGGAGCTGAGAAATGAATCAATAAATAACACTGCACATGCATGCATTATGCGGTTTTGGAACGAACTTGATCCTTTGACGAAAAAAAAAAACTTGGAATTTGGAACACCAGCAAGCGGGTAGCAGCAATGTCGAGCTGGTTTGGCAGTATCAATCAATTGGCCCCAGCCACCGATCCTCCGCCCACAACGGGGTCTCTCGACCTGATCTCAATGGGCTGCAACTGCAAAATCACAAACACACGGGCAAAGTACGTACGGAGTACGTCAGTAACCGAAACAAAACCTTGTGTAATTAACAAAATGACAATCTACAGTAAACTGAGAGGCTTGGCATGCAATTGGCATCAGGACCTGCTGGACATTTGGCAGCTTGGTGGCCTCTGGCACATCCTTGTCTCTGCCGGCGCCGGTGCCGCAGCCGGTGACGCGGTCGACGAGGCCCAGGAACTTGTCCTTGAGCTGAGCAGCGAAGCTGGCCATACCAAGCGTGCGTACGTACGTGTATATAGCTGCTGTTTTTGTGCTACTCCTACTGCTAAATATCCTGCCTGGCTACCTACGAGATTGCCAATGGATCGGAGCTGTAGTTCTAGCAAGAACACTTGATCAGTTGCCTTGCTGATCACTGTGGCTTAATTAGCTCGGAGAGTGCGAGTGCCGGAGGCGATCGCCGAGAGCGCCATTTATACACGGCGTGGCAGCTCACCAAACACGTTAACTTTGCTGGACGAGGGCCCTGACAGAGCAGAGGATACTCATGAGTCATGAATCATCCTGCCTCGCCTTTCAGATTTCAATTTCAGATCGTTTAGTTTTAGTGTCTAGATCGCACGCATTCACGCGAAATCACGCCTCTGGTCGATCGAGCAATCGCGCTGCGTCCATTCCATGGCATGATTACTCTCACGACCACGGGATGGCCGCACCGGCACTACATCTTATTTTTTAGCTTCATTTCAAAAAAAAAAATCTTATTTTTTAGCTTTCAATTTTGCGAAAGGAGCACATGTACGTGCTAACCATTGTATATTTGTATTGATCACATTGTTCATCAGGTAAGCGTTGGAGCCCGGCAATGATGCATTGTGTTTTCTTTCCATATCTTTTTTTTCCCTCTTATCATTCATTTGGAGACCAAACTATTAAATGTTCATAGATTTTGTTAATTTTTTTTTACCTTTTGGCAATTGTTCTTTACATGGCATGATGGCACCTATATTTAGGTGTTCTTTTTCCAACTCGTATGATAATATCAAAATATTTTTTTCTTCTTAATTTACCTTTTATCTTTAGTTTACTACTGTCTATCTGTTCTAAATTATAAGTTGTTTTAACTTCCTAGATACATAGTTTTACATGTGTTGCAAAAGCAATATACTACCTAGAAGCCAAAATAACTTGCAATTTGGAATGATGGGCGTGTTTGAAAATTTTCATCATCTTTATAACAAGTTAATGCTCCTTCTGTTCTAAAAAAAAACTAAATTCTCACTTTTTAAGTATTCAAACTGTTTCAAAGTTAACCAAATCTATATAAAAATATAAAACATATGTGCTACCAAAGATAGTATATCACTAAATTGGTTATGAAATATATTTTTATATAGTAAATATATTTAAATGCATAAATATTTACTTATTTTTTATTTTTAAAAAATATTTTTAATTTATAAACTTGTTTTAAATCTAGTAGAATTGTAAAAAAAAGAAGTACAATAACAATAAAAAAGTGCTTCGGAGGAGTGAAGGACCGATGGCCCGTATATTACATCTTTCTCTGACATGTGGCGCAGCCCATCCGACCGGGTTCCTCACTCGCCTCGCACGCAGGCAAGTCCATCCTTCTGAAGAAACTGTACCAATCCCCCCATCTCAGCCAAAACCCCCAATTCCAAAACCCTCGCCGGCGGCGACAGCGGCCATGGAAATCCGTGTTCCGCCCGTCCCCATGGACCGCCCGACTGTGGCCCTGTGGCGGGACCTGGGCATGAACCCGCAGGTTCTGGAAGACGACACGCGCACCGCGCTCTCCCTCGTCCACTACGCCCTCCCCGAGCAGCCCGTCTCCCACCACGCCACCCTCTCCGCGCTGCCCGCCCTCGACGGCGCCGACCGCATCAGCGGCCTTCCGGACGCGCTCCTCGGCGACATCGTCTCCCGCCTCCCCATCAAGGACGCCGCGCGCACCACCACGCTGTCCTACCGCTGGCGAGGGGTCTGGCACTCGACGCCGCTTGTCCTCGTCGACGCCCACCTCTTCCCTCCCGGAGGCGACGCCGCCCCGCTCCACGTCGCGCGCGCCGACGGGCGGGCCGTCGCCTCCGCCGTCTCCCGCGTCCTCGCCGCGCACCCGGGGCCCTTCCGCCACGTCCACCTCACCAGCAGCCACATGGAGGCGTTCCCGGGCCTGCTCGTGCGCTGGCTCCAGATCCTCGCCGTCAAGGGCGTCCGAGAACTCGTCCTCGTCAACCGCCCGTGGCCGCTCGACATGGACCTCCCCGCCGCGTTCTTCGGCATCGCGATGCTCACCCGCCTCTACCTTGGCCTCTGGAAGTTCCCTGACACGGCCAACCTACCGCGCGCCGTGGCGTTCCCGCACCTCGTTGAACTCGGCCTCTCCTTTACGGGCATTGAGAACCAGGACATGGACTTCGTCCTTGCCAAGAGCCCCGTGCTGAGGTTCCTATGCATCCAAGCTAATGTTTTGCTGAAGCGCCTCTGTCTGGTCAGCCGCAGCCTCCGGTGCGTGCAGATCATCCAAGGCACTGAACTGGAAATAGCCGTGGAGAACACGCCGCAGCTCGAGAGACTAATCATCTGGTCAGCATCAGCCCGCGACGGCTTGCCAAGGAGGATCAAGATTGGACATGCCCCCATGTTAAGTACATTTGGCTGTTTGGACCCGAAATGGCACGTGCTACAGATCGGCAACACAGTCATCAAGGTGCATCCTGCATTCTGAAGTTCCCAATTGTCAGATTTAATGTCAAGCTGTGAACTTGACCCACCAAATTTGCTTCACTGCAGGCTGGAACAAGGGCGACTCCGAACACCATGCTGCCAAATGTCAAGATCCTCAGCTTAAGGGTGTGCTTTTCAGTCCGCAACAATGCCAAGATGTTGCCGAGCTTCCTCAGATGTTTTCCTAACCTTGAGAGGTTGCATCTTGAGGTGAAAACCCCTTACTTAATTCCACATTAATTTCTATCTTTGCACACTGTCATCATCTAATAAATATTGCTTCTGTATCCGTCTATAGCTGAAATTTGTGCTGTTTAACCAATTTGCAGTCCAGCAGAACTGATGAGCCCACTGGTAAGCTCAACTTCAAGTTCTGGCAGGAAGCTGGTGCCATCGAATGTGTCCATTCGCACATTAAGCTGATGATCTTCCGTAACTTTCGAGGGGAGCGTGCCGAGCTGTCCTTCCTCAAGTTCTTCCTGGAAAATGCGCGGGTACTCATAAGTTTGGTGATTGTGTTTGGCAAAGGAAGTTTCAAATCAATGACCGAGGCGAACGCGAAAGTGAAACCTCTGTTTGCTGCAAAATGGGCCAGTCAAAGCTGTTTAGTGGAGCTTGTTGAGAGTGCATTGGAGGAAGGAGAAGATAAGTGGTTTCTGGACTTCACAACAGGATCAGATTTTTCTGTGAGGGACCCGTTTGCTTTCATCCCCCAGGATTGAATTTAGTGCGCCGTGCATTAGCTACAAGGAAGGCACCGATTTGGGTCATTGATTTGTGTGTGTTTTTTGGAGAGACAACACTCAGCAGGGTCCTTGGGTTCTGTACTTCTGTTTACATGATTACAAGTGTTCCTGCAAAAGGCAAATCTGTGTTTAATATGGTCTCTCGTCTCTTTTTCTTTATCTTTGGTCTGATGTGGATCATGCTACCACACAAAATTTCGGCCAAATTATTGACTGGATATTTGTGAGAAACAGATATTAGATATATATATCATCCTTCTCATGCTTTGCTTACTGTCATGCAATTTCCTTGGTATGCTCCATGTAATATTTGTTCCACCATGATTTGGATTGTCCATCCTGGTTGACTATGCAAATTTAGAAGGTCAATTGTCATCAAAGCTACAGTCTTATGGTTTCTGCTAGGGTATTCTTTTTACATGTGGCAGCACTACTTACTGCTTTTGATTTTCCAACCTTGTCTATTTCCAGTTATTTTGTGCAATGCAGGTTGATTAATTTGGTGATGCATCTATATCCAGCATTGAACCAAGTGAAATGAACATGAGTTTGTATGCCAAACTTTTCTTTTTCTAGTGTGGATATAGGAGCAAAGGGGTTACCATTGCATCCATGCAGTGGTTTTTACAACTAGGGAGAGCACTCCTGAAGCAGGGTAATTTTTTTCCGTTGTTGTGGAATGAAAGCAGAAAGGGTAGCAACTGATATGCATCAAGAAATGTTGAGGTTTAATATTTATATTCTGCTTTCAGGCATCAGTATCTGCTGTTCATTTGAACAAAAGAAAAATGATTCCAGATATGCCTAACCATGAGTCTATGATGCAAGGAAATAACCTGGTGAACCTTTATTGAAGACAACTGTTTTATGACAGTCAAATCATACAAGAAACAGTTACATGGATTTGTATTTTTGTTTGTTACTTGATTTAAAGATGGTGATTTGACATTCATATTTTAAACCACCCATATTTCTTTGTCAATAGTACCTAGTGCACATAGACTCTTGTTTGCAGCATCGCATAACCTTTTAGCTACGGGTCTGGGTTTTTGCTAGGAAGGTTGTTTTCTGTTGTCATCTTTTGTTTGCAGCATATATTAGCTATGTGTTTTTTGTTTGCAGCATCGCATATTCGCATCGCATACAGAAACAATACAAACTTATGTATGGTTGAAGGCAGACGATTACTATCAAGTACGTTATGTTTTATTTGATGCCCTGTCTTGCTTCATGTTCTTGCATTCCAAGCCTTCTTATTAATGCTTCACGGTATGAACTATGCTGTAGCATGCTTAGCAGCAAACTGTTTGTGCTTTACTCCCAAGCGTATATAACTGTATTTTGTAGCTCTCGAACAGTTGAACAAGTGGACAAAAGCTGATGCTACACATATAATCTCAAGCTTTTTACTTGAATTTTCAGTGCTTTACTTCCTCACTGCTTCCTCCGTTCCAAATTGTAAGTCATTCTAAAAATCTTGGAGAGTTAAAGTATTTTAAGTTTGACCACAATTATTAAAAAAATTATAAAGATTTGTAACATTAAATAAGTATGCTATGAAAATATAGCTAACGAAGAATTATTATATTATTATATAAATTTGGTCAAATTTAAAAAGTTTTGACTCTTCAAATTCTTGGAATGACTTACAATTTGGGGAGGGAGTAGATCTAATCGACGTTTCTTATAGTAATATTTGGTCTGTACTTGCGTGTTCCAACAAAACATATAAATGGCCAACAGGATGCATGAACAGAGCACAAATTTAGCAGTAGTATGAACAGACCCTGAACTGAAACTGTACTTTGCTAGATTCTGCTTGACTGCTTTTGCACGAGGGGTTTGATATCAGGCGGCTCAGTGGATAAATTGGCCGTAGATACAGATCCCTGCTCCAGTCTCCAGGGTGGCATGTTAGCCGGATTCAGAGGGGAAGCTATGACTCCAAAAATCACACAAAGATCAGCTGGCCTGCACAATTTACATTTTATTAAGAATAGCAAATATGTCCGTGCGCAACGGGAGGAAACAATTATCAAACATTAATGAAAAGCTATAATTTTTCTATAAGCACGATATACAGTACTAAGAATAATGTTACTTATCCAATTAAGTCTATCGTATTATATAAAATATAATTTGATAGAGTTTTCCCTTCCATTTTAAAGCACAGAAATAGAATTAATCCCTAACCTATTTAGAATAAAAAAATCTAGTTGAACCTATCATATTTGAATTTCTCATGATTCATGTAGCATCAAGATTTTTGTGTCTTCAACATTAGATATTTGATTAGTCAATAAATCGTTCAAGATTTCAATTTATGTTTTTGACTAATTAGTTCCTAATATAAACTACATCAATAACTTAGTTGTGAGAATTTTTATTTCTTAGCAAAGGGACGATGGTTCAAAGACATGTTATCTTTAACATTAGAGATTTGATTAGTCAATAAATTGTTCAAGATTTCAATTTATGTTTTGATCAATTAGTTCCTAATATAAACTACATCAATAACTTAGTTGTGAGAATTTTTATTTCTTAGCAAAGGGACGATGGTTCAAAGACATGTTACAATTATTTTTAACCCAAAATATGGCATTTGTGATTTGTAGTAACAAATATTCTCAAATCATACTTGAAAGCATGACTTAAATATCGGCCAATAAATATGATAAATAAAATCTATTTAAAAGAAAAAAAACATAGTGTGAGCAGTAAACACACAACTGAGATTTGTAGAGCCAAAAACTTTTATTAGCAAGCAGGCAGGCCTGCGTCGAGCCCAAGTATCTCCTCACTTGAAGGCCCGGAGGAGCTAAACAAAAATTTACTTAATGGGCCAGTAAATTCATAGAGATAGTCAAAGCCCACAACCCAAAGTCCCAATCCAAGAAAGGAGAATGAAACCCTATCCAAATCCACCGTATAACTCTTCTGTCACACCGTCGCGAGTCTCCGTCTCTCCCTGCCCCCGTTCGTGTCCGCCCGCCTGTCCCCAGTTCCCCATCAGTCATCGGCAAGAGCCCAAGAGCAAGACCCACACGCAGCGGCCAGGCGAGGCAACAGGCAAGCCTAGGCGCGCGGCAGTGCGGCACGGCCGTACGACATTGGGCGTGCAGCACGAGCACGGGCGCACCATGCACGGTAGCAACAGCGGGCTTCGCACTTCGCAGGTGACCTTTTTTGTGAAATTGAGTCTGTGTTTTAAAAAAAGGGTTTTTTGGATTTATGCCATTGTAATTTTGCAAGGTAGGAGAAATGCCATCACTATTCGTCTATTTTGAAATATGCCATTACAACTCTGATTCATGTTGAAACTTGCCATTTTCTACGTATTTGACAGTGTCGGACCCACGTGCAGGTGACTAGTGGTTAATGTATTTTTGTATGTCCTAAAATACCCCTGCTGCTTCTCTCTCCCTCCAGTCAGTGACATGCAGGCCCACATGTCATCTTCTTCCTCCTCTCATCTTGCTAAGCAGCCGCCACCGGCCACGGGATTAGTAGTGCGGCTGTGTGGCGCGCGGGTCTGTGCGAGCACGGGTGGGCTAGGCAGGTGGCGGCGCGACGCGCAGGCGAGGTTCCGAGGCAGGGCAACGTGGACAGGAGCCGGATGCGAGCAGCACGAAGGCAGATTCCAATGTTCGTGCACGTACGAATAATATTGAGATACCAATGTTGCTTGTGCGTCTTGTCAAAAAAAAAATTGTTGCTTGTGCGAATGCATATGACTCTTGCTCCTGTAGCATGTTCATCTCGACGAGCGTACGTCCCGAACGGTCGAACGTCTGCGTGGCCTTGGGGCCTCCTCATGTTCGAGTTAGCAACGGCCCTGGCGCGGCAGCCCGCCACCGGCGAGCGCTACGCCACCACCGCCCGTCGTCGCGCACAGGCCAGCGCCACCGCTCTACATCTCACGCAGGTTGCCTTGGGCGAGTTTGCCTCGAGCTCTGGCCGGCAGTTGCCGGCGAGGCTGCGCGCAGCATCGGCATGGCATAGGCGGAGCGGGCGAGGGATAGTAAACGCGACCGCTGGAGAGCACGCGACGCGGTCATGCGCGTGAGTTGGAGGGGCGCGAGCGCGAGGTGTGGCCGCAGCTGCTCGCCAGCTCGTCCATGACCAGTGGCTGCTGCCAAGCGAGATGAGAGGAGGAAGAACAAGATGACATGTGGGGCCTGCATGTCACTAACCGGAGGGAGAGAGGAGCAGCAGGGGCATTTCGGGCCATACGAAAATACATTAACCACTAGTCACCTGCATATGGGCCCGATACTGTCAAATACGTAGAAAATGGCAAGTTTCAATGTGATTTAAAATTGTAATGGCATAATTCCAAATAGATGAATAGTAATGGCATTTCTTCAACCTTACAAAATTACAATGGCACAAATCCAAAAAACCCAAAAAAATAGTGTTAGATTCGTGAATGAATATATTTCAATTTCCAGATTTTCAAGTGGCAGCGGCTCAACTCCACATACGACCGTCGTCAAGGCGGTTCCACGACTCCGTGTCGGGCTGCCGGCGGCCATGCGACCTCTCCTCGCCTCTTACCCTTTTTTAGCAGGTCCTATTGTTGTCAATTTATTGGTGGGTATTTGCTTTGGGCTGCGATTTCTAGTCGGTTTAGGACATTTTGGTGGCGGACAGAAATTTAGTGGCAGCATGAAATTTGTTTGTTTTATTAATAGACTAGCAAAAGTGTCCGTGTGTTGCAACAGAAGAAAAAAATTATCAAACGTTAATGAGCAACGAGAATAGAATTGTTGATATTAATATTATTAATGTTTATCCTATTTATAAAACTGATAGAGCTATAATTTATTTTTGTTATAATAACAGCTCCCAAAATAAAAGCCTGCATGAAATTATAAAAAAATAATTAAGAGATTTTTACACTATAAATTAAGCACAGAAATATTTACTCACAAATTTATTATAACATTAATTACCAATTATCCATGTGTGAACACGTGACTTTTTTTGTTTGTTTTTTTGTTGGTGCGTGGTGCCTCAAGCAATTTATATGTTTTTTCTTTGGATTCAGCTCCGATCAAACTCAGTTTGATACGATTTGAAAAACCCCACCCGCGTAGAGCTTGGACTTTAGAAATCTTAAGGGCAATAACCTGTGTCGCTCTCCAACTCTACGATGGATACGTAGAGAGGCAGGGCGCGGTGTGATGCTGGACCAAAACAAAAGGTAACAAAAGAAATAAGGCTGAAATTTTGCTTTTTTATAATTAGGGGTAACCGAGTCAAACTTTTAATTGGATGAAAAAGCGGTGAAATGAAATTTGCTTGATTTATTATTAGGTATATAGATATAGATATCTTTCCACTTTTTTCCTCTTTAGTATTTTTATATTTGGAACCCTGTTTTTCTTTTTTTTTCTCTCTTCCCCTCTCCCTTGTTCAACTTTAACGTGACGGTTCACGGACCGGCAACGAACAGACAGGCAGACGGATAGAGCGGACATATTAGGCAGACGGAAATTTTCTTCCTTTATAATTAGGTAGAGATATAGAAAAGCCTACACAGTTTACTGCTACCGGAAGATTTGAAAGAAGAGAAATCAATTTGTTTTTTTTTTTTTGCAGAATTTGTTGTTTTTTTAGGGACCCAAGCACAATTGCAGATAAACTAGTCTTGTTTAGGTGCGGGCCGGCGGCCCATATAAAAAAAGCCCGCTATCCTTATCCTGTCTCTGTCTGCTGTCACCGCTCTCGTTCTTAAATCCGCGAGGCCACATCCCGACAGGGGCCACCGGCGGCCGTCGCCCGTTGACGCCGCAGCACGCGATCCCCCGATCCTGGTGAGCACCTCTCCTCCTCTGGCCTTCTTCTTCTCCCTCCCTCCCTCCTGATCTCTAATCTCTCTTCCACCCCCCAACTCTGAATTTTTCCCGAGGTATGTAGCTGCTAAACTGCACTGAATTTGCAGTAACTGACCAAGTGTTTCTTTCGTCGTGCCGTCGTGGGCGCACCATCGGCGACGAACTCCGACGGCTCCCCTGCTCTGCTTGGCCACTGCTGCCGTCCCACCACCAGCCTGTGGCTGCCACCCAGTCATGTCCCGCCACAGTGCCGCCTCCGTGTTCCTCGGCGTCGACGTTGGTACTGGCAGCGCTCGTGCAGGTTCGCCCTCCGATTCTCTACTTAGAAGTATCGTCCTTTTCTTTTGAGGATTCCTCTCCATTTTCGTAGCTTTTGGCCGGTTTCTATTAAATTATATCATCAGTATGCTAGGAGGATTACCTTTTCTTCTTGTTGAATGTATAAGTCTGAGTAATTTGGCACTTTCTAGTGGTATATGGTTATGGACTTCAAGGTTATATTGGTTGTCCGGTGATGAAGGTGGTTCTTGAGAGAAAGCTTGTTGTTAGTTGCTCCGATACAGTTGAATCTAGGAATAGGATAGGCATTTTAACAAATTTATTGGAGACATTTACATTGATGTATATATACCTCATACCTACATAGAGAACTCTTCAGTCATGACACGCTTGACATCTTAAAATGAAAATACAGTACTTCACTCATAACCAATTTATACAACACCCTTTGTTTCGTAAGTGAATCACCAACCGATTTGATTTCATCCATCTGATCTCCTTGTTGTAATGAAGGAGTTGTACAATTGGGTTGTACGCATATCAGGTCATGTACTCATGTGGAGGCGTAATAGGTAACTAAGTCAATCTGTAACTTTTTCTCTCCCTCTTTGGTCAATTTTTCAGGTCTCTTTGATGAAAAAGGCAAGTTGCTGGGGTCGGCAAGCAGTCCTATACAGATATGGAAAGAGAAAGACTGTATTGAGGTTCATAACAGTTCTTGCACGTGCAATGTATGCATGATTCATTCATGAAGCAAATACTGTTTTACCATAACCAGTTTATTTTTATGCCCAGCAATCATCAACCGATATCTGGCATGCAGTCTGTGCTGCGGTGAAATCCGCGTGCTCACTGGCAAATGTTGCTCCAGAGGATGTTGCCGGCCTTGGCTTTGCCGCCACTTGCTCCCTTGGTTTGCCTCTTATACCATAGTACCTCTTGCATTTTCATTGTATTATGTAGGGTGTAGAGGAAGAATGTTAACATTCGAGTAGGCAGATTTTATGTATGTGCTATCTATAAGTTTTTTTCCAGTTTGACAAAATAGGACGCTCCTTGCAGTTGCTGTCGATGCTGATGGTTCCCCTGTTTCGGTTTCTTTGAGTGGTGATACAAGGAGGAATATCATTGTGTGGATGGACCATAGAGCTGTGAACCAGGCAGAGCGAATCAATGCTACTAAGTCGCCAGTACTGCAATACTGCGGTGGGGGTGTTTCCCCAGAAATGCAGGCTCCAAAGGTAAGGGTGTAAGATTGTGTACATGTCATGCTTATGGTTATATCATGCATGCATGCAAGTTTTTTGCATCCTGGTTCACCATCAGTAGACAATAAATGCTATTCATGCATCTAGCTGGAAATGCCTGCCACTGTGCTGATCATCAGATAATAATTTCTTGTCACCTTGAAATTCAGCCTGAATGTCTCAGTAAATCAGAGTACTAGCATACCCATTGTGATGTGATCAATATTCTGACTTATCTATATTACATTTTCTGAATGAGTGGATGTGTTTCTCTGAAACGATGCTCATGGATAATGGTTTGGGAAGTTCACTGTAGTTAATATTGTTTCTTTATCGTTTTGAATATGTATCCATAGTCTTTGCATTTAATCTTCGGTTATTTTGTACTGAAAAGTGGTGCAACAATTGGTGGCATGCTGCATCAAAATATCTCTGTTGCTAGTGTCATGTTTTGACTGTGCATCTGCAGCTCTTATGGGTGAAGGAAAATCTTCAAGAGTCTTGGTCTATGGTTTGTAGGTGGATGGACCTAAGTGACTGGTTAGCATATAGGTGAATCCCTACCTTTGTTTGATTTTGTTATACCCTGGTGTGTTCTTCCTATCATAACATACTCTATTCTGGTACTTTCTTTTTAGAGCAACAGGTGATGACACTCGCAGCTTATGCACAACTGTCTGCAAATGGACATATCTTGGACATGCACACATGGAACAGTGGAAGGAATCTGATTCTCGTGATATGGAGGCATGCGGATGGGACAATGTCTTTTGGGAAGAAATAGGGTTGGGAGACCTCGTCGAAGGAAATTGTGCAAAAATAGGTGAATAATAGTGTTGTTTTCTTTTTGTACTGAAATTGATGCATTATTGGTAAATCGTTCATTGACTTTTCTAATGCATCATTATGGTATTATGCAATGAAACAGGACGCAGCGTTGCTTTTCCTGGTCATCCTCTTGGTTCTGGTTTGACACCTATTGCTGCAAAGGCAAGCAACTTCTTTGTGCTCAGTATTTTTGAGGTGGTATTGTTTAAGCTTACTTTGTGATAAACTGTATCCTATACAAGACATTGCAATCCAGTTGTATAGGTGCCTTTTCTACAATATGTAAACAAGACATTTCTGTGCTGTCAATGCCTATTGTTCATGATTTGATGTTGGTAACTTTAAATTCCAGGAGTTAGGCTTACTTCCTGGTACTCCTGTTGGAACTTCACTTATAGATGCTCATGCTGGTGGAGTTGGAGTCATGGAAAGCATTACAGATGCAGGATCTAAAGCTGGTTGTCATTGCTGAGTAATTTTGTGTTTTGCTAGAGAAATTGCTTTCGAAACTTTGTGTTTATATAGTCTAACATGTTTTTAACAGTGTCTGATGAACATGCAATATGCCAGCGGATGGTATTGGTATGTGGGACATCAACATGCCACATGGCTGTTTCGAAGAACAGATTGTTCATACCTGGTGTCTGGGGTCCATTTTGGTCTGGTACAGCTGCTTTCTCAAATATATGTTTTTTTTTTAATTTCCTCAAAATATCAAATTCAACCAGCATTTATGTTGGGTTCCTTTTTTCTCTCTCTTGTGCTTCATTTTGGCTAATATTACATTGTGCTTCCAAATTCAGCGATGATACCCGAGTTTTGGCTCACAGAAGGTGGCCAAAGTGCAACTGGCGCTCTACTTGATTACATTGTCGAAAACCATGTTGCCTCTCCTCTTCTTTCTAACCATGCCGCTTCTCAAAGTATGTTTCATGTACTCCGAAGCATGTTATCTTTGTAGCTGCCTGAAACCAGGAAAAAAAAAACTGAACTTTTTGCTCAAATTACCAGGTATATCCATATTTGAGCTGCTGAACAAGATGTTGCTTTCTATGTCACATGAGCAGAATAGTCCGTTTCTGTCTGCATTAACTCAAGACACCCATGTACTTCCGGATTTTCATGGAAATCGGTAAGAAATAGACAACACATATGTAGTGCATAATATTATATTATTATTATTCAAAATGTTGGTAATATCCAACATCTTCAATTACTATCTCTCACCAGTTGGCGAAAACTTTTGGCATTACTTTTAATTTTGTACAATGTATGTACTAAATTTGCAGCAAGAACAATGTATGTACTAAATTTGCAGCAAGATGCTTTTCTTCTGTTGGCATCATAATTAGAGGGTCAACAAACAGTACAACATAATGAAACAGCTAAGTTAGAAAGGCCTCATATATTTCCACCAGAATGGTGGCATAGCATACTGTTTATGATGTTTCATGAAATCTAACTGAAAATTACATAGTAATCATCTTTAAGTGGTACACATCCAATGTGTTTGACTTGAATGCAAATTATTATAGGTCTCCTGTTGCTGATCCAAAATCCAAAGGAGTGATTTATGGCTTGACACTTGATACAAGTGAGAAGCATTTAGCTCTTCTTTACCTAGCGACAGTTCAGGGTATTGCTTATGGCACTCGTCATATTGTGGAGCATTGTAATGCTCATGGCCACAAGGTACTTATTAAGGGTTTCATTAGACCAGTAGAAATTTGCTTGCCAAGATTAAATTATTCATTTTCCCTTTTCATATAATAGATAGACACACTTCTTGCTTGTGGGGGACTTGCAAAGAATTCTGTGTATATCCAAGAGCATGCAGATATTACCGGTAAGTCCTATCTTCTTGCAATCATGCCTCTCCAGCTTCATCCCTCTCTGATGCATCATCTTTTGCATTTACTCTGCAGGATGTTCTATAATACTTCCTAGAGAGAATGAGTCTGTGCTTTTGGGTGCTGCTGTTCTGGGCGCTGTTGCTGGCAAGAAATTTCCAGGTGTTCGTGATGCAATGAAGACGCTTAATGCAGCAGGGAAGGTATTTTCCATCATCTTTCTTCAATTGGGCTCCGTACTGCTCAAGTGCTAATTAAACGTTGCACAAATTCTTAATTTGGATCTTCTGTTGTGGCTGCCGGTTGTGACTTGAATATATTTGTTTTGCAGGTCGTAAATCCGTCTTCAGATCCTAGGGTGAAGAAATACCATGATGCAAAATATCAGATATTCAGGTCTCTGTATGAGCAACAACTCTCTCATCGCACAACCATGACACAGGCATTGCAGTAGGCCTCTATGGCTACTTGGGCTCTTCACTCTTGGTTATTAGTAATACCCTTGGTTTCATCGCCATGTTTTGTTGGCTTATTTACATGTAATCAACATCACCTTGAGTGATAGAAGCCATGATAAAATGTGTGTATAAATATAAGAAATCATGGCAAGATGGTCTTTTTTCACAGGAATATGAAGCACAAGTTTGTGCAATGTTAATAATAACAGAAAAGGAGGTTGATGAGCGAGGACGCTGAATTTTTGAGTCCTGCTCAGTTTGATCATGTTCTGGATCAGCTGTTGCGTGGAGGCATTATTTCGGCCCTAAGATGTGTTCTGTATTCGCATTCAAATTAGATGAAATGCCATTTTGCTGTTCAACACTAAGCCAGCTTTGATAGGCTCCTGCAGAACTGCTTACATCAGATATTGCAACGCTCATCAGTAAAATGTGCGTGGACCTGCTTACATCAGTAAAATGTGCCTGTCCAGCTTTGATAGGCTCCTGCAGAACTGCTTACATCACATGATCTTGTCTTGAAATAAAGTCAGAAGTCAGAACTTGAACTAAAAGAACAGAGACGCGTGGACCTACCTCTGTATATGCTCTCAAAGGATCGGACATGGACACTTCCACGACAAAAGTGTACTGGTGTCACCTCAATCACCTGCATTTTTCATAATTTGAATCACAGAGTATTCAATAAATGCTGGAACACAGGATTCCAGGGTCTTTGGAGATTTCAGGGTCACCTCAATCACCTGCATTCCAGGGTCACCTCAATCACCTGCATTTTTCATAAGCCTTGTTTAGTTCTCTCAATTCCTCTCCAAATTCTACTATGCAAAAAGAAGATTCCCCATCACATCAAAATATTGGCGCATGCATGGAGTACTAAATGTAGATGAAATCAAAATCTAGTTGTACATTTTGTTATGTTTTGCGAGACGAACATTTTAAGCCTAGTTAGTCAAAGTTTGGATAATTTTTACCAAATACAAACGAAATGCTATAGGAATTCTGATACAGTAATTCTGGCCCCAATTCTGTGATCTAAACAAGGCCATAATTTGAATCATAGAGTATCCAAAAGAGTCAGATCAGGTGTGATTCTTTCAAGGCAATCTGTTCTCTAGAAGCTTTTACCTATGCCGGTGCGGCATTGATGATTCAGAGCCAATGGGCCGTCAGAAGTGTAGCAATACGAAAGAACGGTGTTGGGTCGTGCTGGGCTGTGGGCCCCTGTAAGTAGTTGGGTCAGCTTTTTCCTCTAAAAAAAGCGCAAATCAACAATGTGACTAATTTTCCCTAAAAAAAAAAACAATGTGACTAATGTTTCAGGCTCAGTTACGTTATAGTCTCCCCTAAAAAAAAAGTTACGTTATAGTCATATAATACATGCTCCTCTTTTTTCACACATAAAAAAAATAACTAAAATAAGATATAGTGCCAGTGCGGCCTATCCGTGGTCGGGAGAGTAATGATGCCATGGAATGGACGCAGCGCAATTACTCGATCGCAGGCGTGATCTGCGTGCGAGATAGGCTGAAAGTAATAAACGACGCTCTGACTCTAAAATCCGAAAGGCGAGAGGCAGGATGAGGCCTTGTTTAGTTTCCAAAAAGTTTCCCCAAATTCACTATGCAAAAAGAAGATTCTCCATCACATCAAAATGTCATAACATGTATGGAGTACTAAATGTAGATGAAATTAAAAACTAATTGCACAGTTTTGTTGTACTTTACGATACGAACATTTTAAGCCTAATTAGTTAAAGTTTGGACAATTTTTACCAAATACAAACGAAATTGCTACAGTGTGACGCGACGTTTACTATGCAAAGTTTGGCCCCAAACTTTGGCATCTAAACGAGGCCTGAGTATTCTCTGCTCTGGCATGGCCCTCCTCCAGCAAACCTGACGTGTTTGGTGAGCTGCCACACACGCCGTGTATAAACGTCGCGCCCGGCGATCGCCTCTGGCACTTGCACAAGCCATAGTGAGCAAGGCAACCAACTGAGCTAAGGTTATAGCAGACTAGCACTAGTGCTGCTCATCCATTGGTAATCTCGGTGGCAGCAGGATCTGTCCATATATAGCACACAGCTCCAGCTAGACGTACGTCAGGATCATCTCGTACGCTTGATGGCCAGCTTCGCTGCTCAGCTCAAGGAGAAGTTCCTCGGCCTCGTCGACCGCGTCACCGGCTGCGCTGGCGCCGGCAGAGGCAAGGATGTGCTAGAGGCCACCAAGCTGCCAAGTGTCCAGCAGGTACGGTCCTGATGCTACACAATCTCACCTCGTCATTGTGTTACATAATAAGGTTTTGTTTCGGTTACTGACGTACGTACATTGCCCGTGTGTTTGTGATTTTTTGGACTTGCAGCCCGTTGAGATGAGGTCGAGAGACCCCGTTGTGGCTCCAGGATCGTCGGGAGCGCCCAATTGATTGATACGTTTACGTATATACTGCCAAACTAGCTCAAGATTGCTATAAGCTTTGCTCTGGTGTTCCAAATTCCAAGGACCTTTTTCTTTCTTTTTCTCAAAGGAAGCTGTTCGCTTCCAAAAACTCATAATTCGTGTGCAGTGTTGTTGTTATTCATTGATTTCTCGTTTTGGATTGTAATTGAACCTGGTGATTTTAATTTTTCCCTTTTTTCTTTTGTTTCTTTTTGGTGTGAGTGTGACCATGATAATTCCGAGTGTGCGAGTGTATGCGTTGTATCTTGCCATCTCCAAATAAATAAAAAGTAATGATTTGACTAATACGTTTCCATTCTTAAATTTGTTCATCCGAATTTGAGTATATATTATTATAAATTATAAATATAAAAGATAAGATTGAAGTGAGGTTTTACCACAGCCTATTGAAAATGGATTTGGGCCCTGTGATCCGGTAGAGGATACTTGGGTCTAGAGGACGCCGATAAAATTGGAGAGTATTGCATAGAGCAACTCCAACTCTCTTGTTTCCTTATCGGTAGAAAGCTAGAAATTGAAATTTTGAACAAAAAATATCCTACAAGAGCCTTTTTAATTAGATCTCTAAATTTTGTAATTCGGTATTTCAGTTTTTTCACTAGTTAAAGATGGAGAGCGAGATTGACTCTCTAAAGTACATATATATATAGAAAATGTTGCTAAAAGATGAAAAAAAATATAGAAAGAATTTTATTGGGTTACCCGGTCGAGTTGCCTCACCCGGCAATAATCTAGGGCGTTCATTTTTCAGCCCCAAGGGACGGATCCAGTTAGCCATCAAGTTCCATGAGGCGTTCGCCGGTCCGGCTTCATCTTCAAGGCGGGAATCTATGCGCCAATTTTTCCCCATGCTCCGCACCCGCGGGCAGCGAACCATGGAGGGAACTGTCGATTTGTGTCAAGATTGATCTGTCGGACGCGTCCCTCTAGTCGCAAAATCAATTCTTTAGTTAGTACAACTATAAAACGCGCCACCGTTCGAGCCGGTGCCTTCTGTAGTATGCTTCACAGCATCTCGCCTTAGAGCGCGACAGGTCGTGTAACAAACTCTTTTTTCCCTTAAAGCAATATGCACTCATGCGTGTTTTTGAAAAAAAAAACTTTTCAGCCACAACAGTCCCCATGATAAGTTCTCATGAAAAAAGTTGTCCTTAGAAGTTTTTTGGAGAAGGTTTTAGCTTGCGACAAATCTATATCTATAATCTATACCTAATATTAAAGAGACAAATGTTATTACAACAATTTTTTTACTTCACATAATGCTGTCACATCACAAATCTCATATGTGACTCGGTTTCAGTTTCACCACTTGTGCTCATACGATTTAGATGACACACGTGTATAGCGACTGTACAGTGTCTGATTCCAAGACGTATTGGCACATATGAGGTGATGGTTAAATGAATATCTTAGCCACAAATTGTCTACACGTAATGCATGGACATGCTAATTTCCTAAGTCAACTCATGGAAGTTTCATCAAACTTTGAGTTGCATTTAATTTAATAACCTGTCATATAAGCATTTTTAATGAAGTGGCAGAAAATAGAGAGAAGAAATGAGTTTCCTGGTGATAAAACTCTTTTGTCTCGGTTACCGACTCAAGATGAGTCCTAGAATCAAATTTGTATGTAACAACATAATGAAACTATGCACTGAGAGCGATTGTTTGATCCATGTTTTCATTCCATTCTACATCTTAGAAACAACACTATGAGCTGAGAATGGTCTACGGAATTATCATGGCAGACAGTTTGGGGAGTTTAAAAGTTGCATGGACAAGGTATAAATACAATTCTAGAAAAATGAAAACACTTATCATGTGGAAAACATTTGTTAAATAAATAGAAAAAATCGTTAT
Organism: Cymbopogon flexuosus; assembly: GCA_027790015.1. Classification (NCBI taxonomy): domain Eukaryota; kingdom Viridiplantae; phylum Streptophyta; class Magnoliopsida; order Poales; family Poaceae; genus Cymbopogon; species Cymbopogon flexuosus. Next base: position 20,175 of record JAKNSH010446526.1, read on the forward strand.
AGGAAATTGAGCGTGACCTTGCCGGCGCTAAACTATATATAGTTTTTAAAAACAGGATTCGCAGAATCAAAAGTACGACGATGGACAAACTATAGTTTTTAAAAATAGGATTTCTCATCTGACACTGGTGATTTGGAACAGCGAAACAACGTGGCCGCACAGTGTTACACGTACGTAGCACACATATAACAATTCAATAGTTTGCTTGTCATGCATGTGGCACCATATCACAGAGAGAATATTTTGCCACGCATAGCGGACATAATTAGCAAGCAAGCCAGCAGCTTTGCACGTATAAACAAGTCAAGTAATTGTCTGACAAAGAGCGCGCGGCCGGGATCATCATTATATTCATCAGGGGACTTCCGTTGAGTGCCTGTCTCCTCTCGCTAGCCACAGTCGCCACCACGCCATGTCGCCAACCATATGAGAACGAATGCATGATACACACATACACACACGCGATCGAGAAATCATATATAAAATTTCTGATTCCGCGATAATCGTGGATCTGAAAAGCGAAACATCGAGCAGGCGACAGCGATTCCGAGAATCGTCCTCGCGAGCGTGGGGGTAGGCATGCATGTTTTGCCCGTGCCGTGAGGGGTGCATGTGCCCTAGCTCGTCGTGCGAATTTGATGTATAAAACGGGGCGCTTCGTGATCGCTTGTAAACTGCAGGCTGCAGCAAAGCACACCACTGCTATAGTCGATCTCCTACTACTCGCACTAGCTATATATATATATAGCTCAAAAGCACAGTCAAGAAGCTACTCTGGCTCTGGGAGCTCGCCCTTTTACCCGAGCTAGGACGACTCGAGTGAAAGCTGCAAATTAGCTAGTCAGATGGCCAACTTCGTTGCTCATGTAGTCGTGGACATCGTCGACTGTGTCGCCGGCCGCAAGGACGACGTACAGGAGCCATGGATGATGCTCCGAAGAACTCAACCATCAGCTGTTCGGTTTATGGCTAGATGGCACTTGTATTGCTGCTGGATTTACTTGCTGTTGCAGGGCGTTGAGTTTGCATCGCGAGCAGGCGGAGAACCCGTCGTGGCAGGAGGATCGACGGGGGGTCCCAATTATTGATAGATGCGTGTCCTGTATCTGTATCTAGAGAGAAGAGATTGTTGAGCTATGCGTGTCCTGTATCTGTATCTAGAGAGAAGAGATTGTTGAGCTCATTTATGCGTGCGTGGGAAAAATAGTTCTTAGTAGTAGCCCAGTAGATCTAGTGCAATATATAATGGCATCATCTCTGCTAGTGTATTGAACTCTTGAGTGTTTTACTTGCAAGAAATTCTTGATTTTATTTGTTCTATCTATCTGTCTGTCTAGGGCAGACCTGGTGCAAGCGGTAGAGCTTTACCGTATATGACCAAGAGGTATATGGTTCAAGCACCAGCCTCTGGGTACGCCCTTCTTATCTGTCTGTAGGTATAGGAGCAGTGTTTTCACTGATGTAGTTGGATGTACAACATCAACAAAATCTGTGATTTGATTTGCACGCCCTTCTAACTGTATGCATTCCTCCTTCATATTTTCAATCATTTTACAGTAGCACTTTAAGCTTATACAACTACCTTCATCAAGTTTACAATCTAAGATTCATATTTGTGTATCTAAAATATTAGTCATTAGATTTATTTGTTTTATTAAAAACTACCTACGTCTACCATTATGAAAAATACATAAAGTCGCTCTCTAATTTGCATCTAAATTACTACCCATCTCTACCAATATGAAAGATAATTCAAAATAACCCTTAAACTTATATATAAATTAGCCACATCTATCATTATCTAAGATATGATTCAAAATAACCCTTTAAATTTACATCTAAGTTACCCAACTCTATCATTATGAAATATTATTCAAAATAACCCCTTAACTTTGTATCTAAATTACTCATCACACATCCATCATGGTGAAAGATAATTTACAATAGGGTTAAGTACACTTTAGAACCTCGAACTATCACAAAAGTCTGGATTTCAACCTCCAACTTTAAAACCGGATAACATTGGCCCTTCAACTCTTGAAAAAGTTCACTTTTCAACCTTGGACGGTTTTATAGACGGTTTTGTATGGGTGCTGATATCAGAGATGATATCAGCACAAATTTTAAATCTGTGAAACTAACATCTTTTTATCTAGAGCTCCAAATATAGCAAATAATATATCAATTTTGATTGCTTCGACGAGCTCTTTGCAATGGTGTACTCCGTTTTGTTGTTTGAGATAATTTTATTTCATAAAAAAATAAATATTTATAAAACAAGCGGAATTTGTTAGATAAATAATATTTTTATTATTATGTAACATGGAATGCTGTATTTTTAGGTTCATTTGATGGTCAAATTATATGTATTAAGTCCCGCCAACAATAGTATTTGTGGTGCTTAGAATGAACCTAAAAGGACAATAAAAATATAATTTGACCACGAATACTGTTGTTAGCGGGCCTTAATGCATATAATTTGACCGCTAAATGAACCTAAAAAGACAACAAAAATATAGTTTGACCATGAATACTGTTGTTGGTGGCCGTTATTATATAGTACTTGACCACCAAATGAACCTAAAAAGACAACATTCCATGTTACATAAGCACAAAAATATTATTTATCTAACAAATTCCACGAGTTTTGATATTCTCACTTGTTTTATAGAAATATTTTATTTTTCATAAAAAAATTATCTCAAAATAGAGTAAACCATTGCAAAGATCTCGTTGAGAGTGTCAAAATTGATATATTATTTGCTATATTTAGAGTTCCGGATAAAAGGATATTAATTTCGCAAATTAAACATGAGTGCTGACATCATCACTGACATCAGCACCCATGCAAAACCGCCCAAGGTTGAAAATTGAACTTTTTCAAGAGTTGGAGGGCCAATGTTATCTGGTTTTAAAGTTGGAGGTTAAAATTTATACTTTTGCGATAGTTGGAGGTCCTAAAATATACTTAACCCTTTACAATAATATGCTAACATTTTCTATAAATTATCCACATCTACCGCACCTATAAGAATTTGCCCTTGAGCTGAGCGCAGTGAAGTTGTTGGCCATGGGAGCAATGCAAGTAGCTAACCTGAGCACTAGCTAGTTTGGTGTGGCTAGCTGAGTGTGATAGAGCGAGCAGTGGCGAGTGATGAAAGGTGATCACCGACGAATGTGACTCTCTATTTGTAGCGGTAGGCGCGTCCAGGGCGCAGACTGATGCTTTAGCTGGAGTATGAGCAATATGGGCAAGCCCGTGTGCAGACATGCAGTGCCCAGTGCACTGGGTTTCTCGGAGGCTTCAGCTCTCTGCTCCACGCGCGTCTAGCACGCCGGGCACGCTTATCACACGGTTGGAGAGCAATCGCGTTCTCTAGTCAGGAAAGCAAAGCTCGGCTAATTTAAATGGCTTTGTTGAATAATGAGTGCGTCCACATGGCACCAAGAGCCAACCGGACACTTTGCCTTTTCGGATATAGAAGTATCACGTAAAATCACTCGTTTTTCCATGCAAACTCTGTGCGAACATGATAGCTTGCTTGGTGATGCATGAGTGATGTCAGATGATCGAGGACATGACATCATGGTAAAAACTTGTCCGGTGCGCCCTTTTTTTTTAGATTATGTGTCAGGTGCCCTTTGACACGAAGAAGTGATAAAAGAACATTGGGGTTGCCGCGGCCCGCGGTTATGCAAAAATGTTTATGGTTTTTTAGATAAGGAAAACTTTCGGCCTCTTTTTTTTTTTAAAAAAAAAGCATCACACCAAACGTCTTACAATCTCGCATATCCTAAAGTTTAACTTACTAATTAAGTAAGCACTCTACTGGGATCCAAGAGAAAATTAAAGGTGGAAAATCAGCCACTAGGTGCAAAGAAGCACATTGTTCTTGACTTCAGGTTTTGCCTTAAACATGCATTACTTTCTATATATCATGGCATAAACATACTCTACTGGATTGCATTGTCACAAACATACACACAGTACAGTTCATGTGATGCAGTCTAACTGTGGTAGGAACGTGTGTATGATGCACTTGGATATATCCAATTTTGAGTTCCAGTGCCACTAGTGCAATGCTTCTAGTTCCCTTTCCATCGTCCTCTCTTATTTAATTTGTTTCTCTTTCTCTTTCTCTTTTTATTATCTCTCTTTCTTAGTACTAGTTCTTTTCGCCTTCATTTCCTTCTGTTCACATGCCATGGTACCTTCTTGCTCTCCTTAATTACTCCTTTCTTTTCTTCTCTGTTTTCTCTCCTTTTCTCCACATTCATATCCTTCTTGTTCCTGGCCCTAGTATACCATTACTCCTGCACCATATGTTTCTCAAAGAGGTTATCTAGAGTTAGTTAAAATAAGTCTAGTATAGATTTGTTCCAAAAAGGCTCTAGAAAAATAGGTAGCATATAAGTTGCATTAATAAGTTTATAAGACTTTTTATAAGATATGGTAATTGACTGACAAATTAAGAGCGTGATCATCAGGACGTCACTCAGTTGAGGTGCCGATCCGCCAACCATATATTTTTTAGATAAAGGATAAAAATATCCGGTCTCTACATCCAGAGATGTACACAGCCAATTGTTATAACCATTTGTTCAACAAGAAGAGAAAGCCAAAATATGAGCCTGGAAACTAAAGCAAACGATAAATATACTTCCACCCTCTATGTGACACCTGTAAAGCATTTCACTCAAGTTTCTTACTTATCAAAGAGAGTGTCCCATCCCATATTAGATTCTTGACTTGTTTATGTTGATTACTAAGCTAGGTATCAAACATATGTTTGATGGATCTCGGTTGGATCAAATTAGTAGCAAAGAAGATAATCCTCCAAACCATTTTGGCACAGGGACAATCTAGAAATAAGTGTTGGACAGTCTCATTCCGATTACAACAGATACATTTCTGACTCCCTTTCCAATTTTTCTTAGCGATGTTGTCCTTAGTTAGGACAACTCCTCTTTGTAGGAACCAAAGGAAAATTTTGATTTTCAGAGGTACTTTTATCTTCCAGATCTGGTTCTGTGTCGATTAAATGGTGATACATAGAGAGGACAGAAAACAACCCAGATTTGGTTAAGTTCTATCAAAAAAATCAGAACCATCCACCAATTGAATATTGGAGACCCGAGCTACTAGATTAAGCCAATCTCTAAGTTTATTATCTACCAGAGCCATTCTAAAGGATAAATTCGAAGAGCTATCGGCCATCACTTTTGCAACAGTCGCATGAGGGTCCCTTACTATACTATATAAGGAAGGATAGATAACCTTTAGAGGCTTAACTCCAACCCAAGTATCGTCCCAGAATCTCATTTTGGTCCCATCTTTAATACCGAAGGACCCGTTAGCTAAAACCTCATCTTTGATACGCATGAGGCCGCGCCAAAAGTGTGAATCATTTGGTTTGGCAGTCACTTGATAAGGGTTTTTGATCTGATGTATTTATTCGTTAATAAAGATTGCCACATGCCGTCTGTATTAAGTAGATTAACCACCCATTTAGATAATAGGCACTTATTCTGCAGTTGTAAATTTAGGATACCTAGACCCCCTTGATTCTTAGGACGACATAAGATGTCCCATCTCGCAAGTCTATATTTGTGTTTATCCGACGAACCTTGCCAGAAAAACCGTGATCGAAAATGGTCAAGGTTTTTGAGTACTCCTTTAGATACCTCGAAGAAGTATCCATGATCCATCATGATATGATACACAAGAAAGGCGGCGGCCAAGAAATTCTTCCATCGTCGTACGTCACGGGTCTGAAAAGCAAAACAGCGAGGCGATTCTGAATATCTCACACGCACGCGAGTGGGGCATGGCTGCATGGATCAGGGGCCCGGCTCTACCAACACTACGGGAGACGGGTTCTTCCCCGAGTGCCAGTTGCACTCGAGGAAGACCCTCTTGCACTCGAGGAAGCCTTCCCCGAGTGCAACACTCGAAAAAGACCCTTCGGGAAATCCTCTCACGGGAAAGACGTCTTCCCCGAGTGCCAAAAATCGTGCACTCGGGGAAGGCTTCCCCAAGTGTCGTTTCGGCTCTCGGAGAAGATTTGACGCCGTTGGGTGACAGCTGGCATCGTTTTCTTTCTTTCTTTTTTTTTTTACTTCCTTCCCCGAGTGCAACACTCGGAGAAAAGTTTTTGTTTTTTTTTCTAAATATTCTTCCTTGAGTCCCAAGTAGTATTTTTCTTCCCCGAGTGTGTCTCTTCCCCGAGTGTTACACTCGGAGAAGAGGGCCTTCCCCGAGTGCAATTCTTCACCGAGTGCCGGGTATCATGCGGCACTCGGGGAAGATCTGCTTCTCCGAGTGCATTTCTTCCCCGAGTGCAATATTCCACGACACTCGGGGAAGCCACTCTTCCCCGAGTGCCCGATTTTTGGCACTCGGGGAAGCCTCCGACACTCGGAGAAGATTGCTTCTCCCGTAGTGCAACCATATTCCATTATGGAAATTCCATATGATATACATTTGAAAGTTGCTCTGAGCTTCTTCCATCAAAGGATGCTGTCGTGACAGATGCGGACTTGCAGAAGCTGAGATGATGCATGGGAGCACGCCATGTACAAGTCGCCAAAAAAAAAAAAACCGAACCTCTGAGTGAAACATTTATTAACCGACATCCAGTTTTCTAAGAAAAAAAACATGACCGACACCCTCAATGCTTTTGTTTATCATCTTTTCATGTGTGGAAGGGTGTACTTTCGAAAAGTTTTGAACGTGGTTTCATATGGTCATGTCCTAGCTCGATCATCATCAGTCATCACCAAGCTAGCTAGCAGGCAATGCAATCATGCATGCTCAAGATTTGTGTTGCAAATGAGAGCGATTGTACCTGTAAGTAATGACCATATCATGCTCTTGAGATACAAACAATGGAAGCATTAATTAATCACAAAGCCACCTAAATACAGATCACAATCAAAGACTTATACGCGACCATGTGGTACACGTGCTCGGCGAGCTAAACGCGGATGAAAGCTGAAGCTGAAACCCTCCACCAGGCATTGCATAGCACTCGATCGCCTCGACGCCTACAAATAGGGTCATTCGTTCGACGACCACCTTCACCACTGCTCAATCACACTCAAAGCTATCCACACCAACAAATTAACTAGCTAGCTAGCTAGCTAGCTAGCATATAGTCAGGTTAGCTGCTTCATCAGTAGCTTCGCTGAGAAGCTCAGTGTAGCATCAACAGTGTTCTCCATTGCCACACACACAGACGACCAGCTAATTAATAGTACTCGATCAATCGCTCCTATGGCCAGCTTCGCTGCACAGCTCAAAGCCAAATTCTTCGGCGTCATCGACCGCATCACTGGCTGGGCCAGCGGTGGCTCCGGCATTGACAAGGATATTACACTTCCAGTGGAGTCCGCCAAGCTGTGCACCGTGCAGGTACATTTCTCGTATATATGGCAGTAGCTCAATATATAGGCCCTGTTTGATTGGGTTTAGCTTTACTAGTGAAGTCATTTTTTTATAAAACAGCTCTCAACAGTTTTCTAACAAAAGCTGAAGCTGTTTTGGAATTGTTGTTTGGCAAAATGGCTTCCAATAGCTTTCTAGTGAATGGTTGAGAAAACAATATCCAACAATACCCCTATCTTGCTCACGCATTGTTCGTGTTGCTAAGAACAGAACAGAGAGCGCCAACATTCCTCTGTTCGGAACAAAGAAGACAATCACTGCCTGTGATCATCTCATCGTTACTATCCAGCATGAAGCATGAGCATGATCTTAACAAGCAGTAAAGAATCATGGAGCATAAATGGTAGCAAACGGAGCCATAATTTACAGCTACGGGTCTTCCTTTTATCGATTCACATATTATGAATATATATGATGCGATGGCATGCCACATTGCGCAAGGTTCATGTATCCAAAAAAGCGCCCCTAATGGAGCTACGACATGCTCGCACGCACCAGGAAACAGCACACGGGAAAACCAAAGCTACCAGACTGGGGAAGAACTGAAGAAGAAGAAGGCAGGGCAGCAGGCAGGAAATACCATCTCCTCTCCCCTCCCGATCCCCCAGCATCAGCATGCCTTCTCTGCATCTTCTCTTCATCCATTGCAACCTCTCCTCCTCACGAGCTCACGGACTCTCGCAGCAGCTTCTCGCGCCCTTGGCTGGCACGCCAGGCCGCGCCGGGCCAGATCGCGCCGCCGGTCGAGGGGCTGCCGGTAGCCGCGCTGTCGCGCCGCCGGCCGCCGGTAGCCACTCCGGCTAGGGCTCAGCCATGGGGCGACAGCGGCGGCGCGGGTGGAGTCACGGGAGTCACGAGAGTCATAGGGAGAGA
>JAKNSH010446607.1:0-11080 GCA_027790015.1 Cymbopogon flexuosus
AGGTCCAAGTTTTCAATCTGTGTCTGATGCTGTGATCCTTATGCCGTCAGTTGAGTTCATGTTACCCTTGTTGATTGGAATGGAAGTTCCATTGGAGCCCTGTTGATTCATTAATCTGCTTTAACATTATGACATCGTGTAGACCTAGGCTTATCAGTACTCTGCTGTAACAGACAGAATATAATGAGAACCCAGACAATGCATCAGAGACAGGAATTACATACGCACGATCAATCCGAGACCATTTGAAATCGAGCATATGATTTCAGTGTTGATGAAGATTGTCAGGGATTAAATACATCACTGAGCTGAGAAACAAATAATGAATGGCGATGTGTCAGTGGGGTGATCAGCTTATGCAAATCTACACCATGAGGGGGGCCTTAACCCCAACAATTTCTAACTCCTACACTAAATTATTAGCACATTGTTAACGGGGAACATTCACTAGGCCTATCAGCTGTCAGGTTGTTAAATACGTGAGCTACTACAACAAACAAGAGGCCCACTAACACAAGCAGCTAGAGATTTGCCTCAAGCTGCGGCCAGGAACTCAAAAACTAGAACCAGTCAATAATGGTTAAATTTCTTTCTGTGGCGGCTGTAATCCGAGACGTATCTGAATGTCTGCCCACAGTCAGGAGCTGAGCACTTATATGGTCGCTCTCCCGTGTGCACCCTGATATGTTCAGTCTGAGCCCATAGCCACTTGAAAGTCATTTTACATCCTTCCCAGGGGCATTTAAATGGCCTCAACTCACTGTGGACACACTGATGACGCTTCAAGTATTTGTGTGAGCCGAAACGCTTGCCACATGACTCGTCAGTGCAAATATTGCGCTTGTGGGCATTAAGTTCAGCCCTAGTGTCAAATGTCATATCACACAGATCAATATCACACTCAAATGACCCCACTGTTTTTGTCCTCTTACCCCTTTTAGCAAAAGAAGCTTCTGCTGTCCTGCTCCATTCTGACTCTTCAACTACCGCAGGTTTAATCCTTGGCCTCAAGCTCTCACAGGGAGAGCGGATGAAACTCGAATTACTTTGTGAACTACCAGTATTTGACAGAGAATCCCTCTTCCTTTTATGTTTGCGTCTGCGCCTGACATAGCATATAATATCTGTTCTATTTGAGCTCCCGATGCATCTAGACACAACATCTGATAAATCAACTTGTTTATCATCTTTTGCTGATCCCAAAATTGTGTCCGTTTCCATCACCTCTACAGCTCTGACATCTGTAGCATCATCTGCAGAGGGCTCATTGCTAGCCAGTGTCATTAATGTCAAGGAAGCTTTGCCAACCTCATCTTTATTACCAGGAGCGTCTGTTGCCTTGGACTCTTCAGCCAGAGCACCAAGTAAAATATCAAAAGTATTTGATCCAGTGTCGACAGATTTTCCCTCATGTCCAGGGACTGCCATGGAAGCAACTTGGGCGTCCTCTAAGATGAAGAAATCTTCATGCTTTAAGTTAGCAGGATTGTTGTTCTGGTGCTCAATGGCCTTGACAGCAGAATGGCTGCCATCAACCTGCAGCTCGTCACTCATCAAATCAGGTGGAACTGACAGAGGCTGAGTTGCAGCAGGAACATCAGCTGAGCCAAGGCAGCCAAAGATTAAACTGCATTGTCTATCAGCACTGGGCATCTCATTAAAGCTTGAATTTAGTTTCACTGGACCAGTACCCAGATCATGAGTCTCCAACTGATTACCTATTGCAGATTTAGTAGTTTTTGTTTCAGTATTAGGACAGTAGGATGTCTTGGCACAGTCCTCGTTTTCAAGGGATGCCGACACAGTGTCCCCACTCTTTCCTTCTGATACAGCCAAACCTGCTATCAGGTGTGAATCAACTGATGTAATGATGGGATTATTGCGAAGCCCCATCTTCTCTTGATCTTGTTGAACTAGCAAACATTCATCTCTGCTCCCTAAAGGAACATCCTGAGATTGTAAGCAGTCATTGCTTACACAGTTTATGCTTCCTTCCACAGAGGTACTTTCATCATTAAGGAAACGTTGAACAGAAAAGGCTGGTGAACTGCTCAACTCAGTTGACTGTATACATCCTTGATATCCAGTAACTTCAACTGGTGAGGTAAGTGGAGGCGAATCTTGGGAACCTGATGAACAAATGGAGTCATTGCATGTGCTAACACTAACTGGACCCTCACGGACTTGATGCATCATAGGATATTCAGCAACAGCAATAGGTATATTAACAAGACAATGTCTTCCATGGTCATTGTCCTCAGAGCATGAAGGCTTATCACAATCTTGCAGTCCACCTGGTTGATCAAGGCCACTTTGTCGAGAAGTATGCTGCCTACTGTCGTCCTCACAGACATTTCTATCAGTTACTATCTCTGTCTTCACTCCAGGCTTAAGTTCCTCAGGAGTTGCTGTTGCACCAGACCTATTAATAATACCAATAACTGTGTATGGAGTTCGCGCTCTTTTGCAAAGCCACTTAAGATTAGGAACAACCGAAACAGGGGAAGGGCAGGAAAACAGTCCCCCAAATGACAAAGGAGATTGTTCTTGAGTTTCTGATTTCTCTTTCCTGAGTTTGGCAGAATATTTCAGGTTTAGACCCATCTGTGACGTCCAGTCTCTTCCATCTTCCTCATGCCCCTCATCATCAATTGAAATGTTGACTAGATGTAAATCAGACTTGGATGCATTTGCAAGTGGAATGTCTGTACAATCAAATTGAAACTCAATTTCCTCGGCTATTGATATTGCAAGCGCTTTAAGTTTGACAAAGTCTGCAGAAATGAAATAGAAATACCTTAAGATCAGTGGGAACCTCAGGGGTACGCGGAACGTAAAACAAAGATTGATTTACATCATGAAGTAGAACAATGAGTTCAATTGCTATTTTCAGGAGTAGGCCCAACTAGGGATTATAACATGCATTTGTGGAAGACAGCCTTTTTTTCTGAAAGACGAATTAACTGAAGTCACCTTAATGCTCTGATGCAATTCTAAATTACAATGGTATTCCCTCCGTCCGAACTGTATATCATTTTAGCTTTTTGAGTAACATATTTCACTTAAACATGAATATAACAGTGTAAACCCAGTGATTGTAAGCTAACATGTCAATATTTCTTTTGAGGCAAGGCAACGGAAATAAGATGGAGCAATAGTTGTTCGATATAGTGAAATATGTAATCTGTCAATTATAATACAGTGAATAGAGTTCAGCTGCCTAAAATCTGCAACAATGAGACAAATTAAGAGTTCAATAATCAAGGTGTGAACAATTCCATGTTGTTCCATCGTTCTTGTATTTCCTTTGTTTTTGCTGATTCGCACTAGAAAGAAGGTAAATTTGATCTCATGCACAGAGCCAAAAGGGCACATTAGTCTCCACAATCCAGCTTCTAGCATAAAGTATAATTTTTCATTAAAACGTAATCTATTATTGATAATTAAAGGTATGTTCCAAAGATAGAATGTGTTGGTTAGAATAGCCTGCATATAAAAAACCAAAATGTTTGCATATAACATGACCAACATGTCCAGTGAAAAGGCTAGCAGTTAATTACTTATTTTGTATCAAGTATGCAGGATCACAAGAGCATCCACCAGCAGTAAATAGATTATGAAGACGATAGAAGTTTCTTTATAACCTACCTGAGTGGCAAATAATGAGAGCATGGACACCACCTTTGCCCTCAAGTAACTTTTCAATCTCAAGGGCATGCTGCAAGCAAAAGATCCGGGGCCGTGCAAATGTGCAACTTGTATTCCAGTTATTAGTGCCATCAGAACTTTCTGCAGTTTGCGCATCACTGTCATATTTGCCTGTTTTTTCACTTAGTTCTGGGCCAAGACTGTCATCAGGAATCTTATTCTCAGATTTCTCCCTGTCATTAAATGACTGAAGAGTATTTTCACTTCTGCAAGAATGTGAAATATTGCTATGTTGTAGCACCGTCCCATTAGGTTCATTCTTCCTTAAACAAACATCTTTATGTGAATTTACACTCTGATGACTGATGTTAGCCTTCCCCAAAGGAGTAGGAGTAGCCAGACCCTGCTGTTCCTCAGGCCAGGAAGGTCTATTGGGAACAAATGAACATCCTGATACATAAGCAAAAGCATGTGTCAAGGTTCCATAAGAATCTTCATATACAAGAAACACTACAGATCAATAAATGGAAATTAAAATTCAAGAATAGTTTTAAAAAAGGCTGCACCATAGAGTTAAACAATTACATCAGAAAAAGCACAGTTTTTATCAAGTAGCAAGGTTCAGACAGTCAAGTCTTGTGTATAAAATTTACAAATGGTAAGATAAGAAATGCCATTGTTAATGAGCTTAGTGATAAACTATTTCTGAAAATAGCCTATTCCGAGTGTTCAAAAAACGTGTCTGCACACCACCCTTCAGCATACATTTATTGCAGACAGAAACTCTCATCCACAAGCACTTCATCATGGCCAATGAACCAGCCATCATGAATTCATGACCATACAAGGTTCAATAAAAAATAGTTTAGATTCAGGTTGTCCAAAAATAAAAGGTTCTCTCCCAACCATATAACTAATCTAAATCTAAATCAGACAAAAAGGGCATTTGCGAATGTGCCCTAATATGAAGGGATGTTGTGAAACTGATGTTACAAAAGGCACAATTGCAAATTTGCTATTAAAAAACTATAGGACCCAACATAGATTGGACTAAAACCGATCGGCTGGAGGGTTTCGCGTTAAGACTATTCACAGAACAAAAGCACACATATTCCTAACAAGATAATAGTTTAATTTGAAGGTTCCTGACGTCAAAAATAAATTAGAACACCTGTCTTAACCCTACACCTATTGCAACTGCTTAAAAGCGATGCGCAAATTCAAGCTGTGGCCACCCATCCAACAAAATAGCCCAAGTTACCCATCCCTACCCATTTATCTGTCCCTAGTGCTCCACCCATCCCTGTTCAAGATGCGGCAACGGAACAGCGCCACTGCAAACTGGATGGACCCAAGCCACAAGCCCACAACTGCACCTCCTTAGTGAAACCCTTCTCTGCTGCGATGGAGAGAGGATGAAGGGATTTGAGGATATAGGCATTGGTTCTTTGGGTTGCAAATACTGGGACGAGTTCAATGAAGGGAAAAGTCAGCCATACAGACTATGGTCAAAAATCAAAATATCCTTTCCAAGTAGCATTCATTTTTTCTTTAAATTCCTGAATTATATTTTCCCCTTGGTTTCCAAAAGAAAGTGGCAAAAAGAAGAGACAAAGGACCTACTTCAGAAAATTGCATGCATCAATGAAATTTGTTGGAAATATCCTGTGCCTCTAGGTTCACAGCCTTCATTTTAGCTAAATTTCAGCATCAAGTAATAGGAGTAATAGGCTGTTGATTTGGGTAATATTCTGTGCATTAATTAGGAGGCTATCACCCACAAATGCAGTTCTCAGCACTGTATAAAGCTAGGCAGTTTCCATCACAATATGTGATAAAATGATCAATGAAATTTCTAGCTTAGCTCTGATATAATACAATATAAATAAAAAAACAAAACATCAGAATCGGAAGTTAAGAAAGCCATACCAAAATTACTGTCAGCAGGACAGCATGGAATTGCATTTGAACAATTATCTTTTTCAGAACTCATCTTGTATTTACTCATATGAGCAAGGGAAATCCCTTCCAATGCTTCTCTGGTAGGCTGCAGAATTGTCATGAATGGATAGCCAAGAATTCCACAAGCAACACAGGTCAATGAACCAGAATCAATGCTCAAATCGAAAGGTAGATCATCCCCCTCATCTGTATCAGCACTGGCCTTGTCCACGGAAGCAGACACAGCGTCAGATGATTGGCTACTCCCAGAAACAAATTTAGTTTGTGCGCCAACCAAATGTGCACTGCAATCAGAGATGCTATCTTTGGGGCCATGCTCACTGGATTCAATTCTGCAGCCATCCTCAGACTTCTTCTCAGGAGCTTTTGAGCCAGAAGAACAGGAATGTAGAGCAGTCGAAGATGGTAACAAGTCAGGCTCCCAGAGTACAACATGACCAATTGATTTATTTTCCAGGAACGAACACAAAAGCTTGTTTTCGCTAATCATATCCTGCAAGAATTCCTGCTTCACCAGAAGTTCTCTTTCTTCTTTTCTTCGATCTCTCAAGCGAGAAGTTCGAATTCCAGACAACACATTCGGGGTTCTGAAATTAAAATGAACTAGCAGATTCAAAGTGCAGAAAACAATAAGCATTGGTGCTCTGATGGTTGTAACATGGACATTAAAAAAGCTAGGTAAGCATAAATCAAGATATCAAAGATCAAGTTTGTCAAGTTAAATTTGAAGAAGATGAATAAAGGTGTTTATTAATAATTTAAGAATTCTGATAAAAAGCAACAAGCAAATGCAGGACAAAAGGCAAGTCATGCATGCAAAGACAGCAAAGAAGTATCACCATATCACTAGTCATGTTCTAACCGCAACTTTTGTCCAACATAGCTAGGACAGAATTTCATGGGTTCGAGCCAGCCCTTTTGCAAATTTTGCAAGGGCAAGCCTGTCTGGAAATTCCCTCCCAAGACTCCACACCTTGTGTGGTTGCTTTCAGTACTGGGTACATCCTTTTTATAACTAGGCCAGATCTATAGAAACAGCAATGTAAAAGAGTAATAATAATATTAAACATCTGGAAACCATGAGCACATGCCAATTTTTGAATCCAGTGAGATGCTATACCACTAGCTTTCAAGACAATTTCTCTTGAAACTGCATGTCTGCATCAATACAGAATTATTGTGATTCACTTCTCAGAAATTTCTTTGCATTGCACCATGAATTACTTTTTTCATTTTAAAATCCTAGCATGAGCAAATGTAAGCCAAATACACTGATGATCCAGCAGCATATAAGTTGCAGATACATAAACCAAATCCAATTGTGGATCTTCTCTTCTAATAACATTGTAGAAGAGTGAAATCTTCAACCACGCTATTTCACTTCTGATGTGCTATGATTCAAACATGGGTAGGGCTGGTTACTAGTTGGGCTAAAAATTAGCTCAAATTAGCTAAGGTTGGCTAGCTAGTTGGCTAACAATTAGTTGAAGACTCCGCTAAAAAATTAGCCCCCCTATTAATGCACTAGAGGTAATTTTAGCTATTTTTCAGCAAGCTAGTAATTAGTTGTTGTATCCAAACAGGACCTAAGTTACTGGTGTCAAATATTTTGATTGTTGCCAGAATCTAAACAACAATTAAAAGTTTAGCCTTTTAGCAACTCAAACTGAATCCAGATATTATATATTAATATAGAAATATAGAAATAAACAGTCAACAATTCAAATCAAGATCTAATCTTTTCCATTTCTGAATCTAAAAAAAATGTAGAAGCATCAATGCCAGATTTATAGGGACTCTAGCAATACCAACTTCAGTGTGTACTCTAACCTCAGGAAGCTAGCAATTTCAGTGGCTTCACTGTTTCCTAATTCTCTTTTCTTCCTTAGTTCATAATACCTTCAATCCTGGTTTTTCTGTTGATGTTTACAAACAATGGAGGTCCAAATATTTCTTCATAGGTAATGATTTATAAAATGCCCAAAAGAATCATTCTGAACCAACACAAATTTAAGAACAAATCTTATTCAATACACAATTACACAGGCCATCTTAAAGCACTAGCTCACTGATACTTTAAATTGAATCATATTACAGGGACTAGCAGCTCATACTGTGATTCACTAAAGGCTGCTGATTGTAAGCTACATTCAAGAACCCCATGCCTTCAACATGTACAAACAAAGCACATAAGACAGACATAACAAATAATCTAATCATAGCACCTAGCTGCACCAGTCACCATGTCAAGAACTTGCTATTTGTTAGCAAGTACTAATGCCTGAAAGCTTACCTGGATATAAAAGAAACTGCTAGTAAGTACAGAAGCTGCTGATGAGAGAGCATCGGAAGATAATTCATCACAGCCCTTCGTACAGCAGCCTCTTTAGCAAATTTTAACCATTGCGGAGTTGCAAAGTTGGCAGCTTCACCACAATTAAATCCTACAATTGTATGGGTCCAGACAATAAGAATTGTTAGTGAAATGGACAGGAGTACAGGACAAACAATAAACAAAGTAACACATGTCCTGAACACCAGAAGATGCTTCTGCAAACATGTAAATAGTCAAATCTTGTTGAACAGAATAAATCACTTGTCTGTACGCTTGTTTAGTCTTGTGTATATATAAATGAAGCCCTCAAGTGGGAATGATATAGACTATTAGGAAAAACTATGAATGTAATAACAGGTAACAAGGGTACAGTCAGCCATTAATCAGAGCATTTCAGACTATCCTTAATTGCACATGGGAACTATTCTAACAACAGGAAAAACAAGCAATCTAGCTACAGTGAGACGTACAGTAACATCAAATTGATTGTTGGTACTATATATATATTATCTCAAGCACCCTCAGTTTGTTATGTGATGACTGATGAGGGGACAGGGGAGCATTGATCCGTTAAGGATCGTCCATGAAACCATTATTATTGTGTTTTCCAAATGGTTTGCTTATACTGCTCATACCATAGAAGTGAAAATCTAGCAAAGCTGGAAGAAACATAGTTAACAACTAGCATATCATAATCAATTCAATGAAGTCATGCAAAGGCTTCATGAGTTCAATGGCATAACTAACCATGACTAAACCCAATGTGGTAGGCCCTTGGGAATGTCACCACAAACTCTCCAGGATATTGTACTAATCTGAAACAGTACACGTCAGCAAAAAAATTCATAAGAATCTGATGTCTTGATATCATAAACATAAACATTTGACCCAATGGAAACACTGGCATTTCAGAGCTTGTACCTACAGCAGGGCACACCACGAGCTACAAGAACATCTGGGGACATCAATGTTGTCTTCTCCCCAAGCACTGCCAGCGATGCTGCATGGATTAACAGATGGAATTCACTGAACCTGCTAAACCGTAACCGGAACATGCAGATGACAAACATGAGAAAACGACAAGTACCAAGACGGTCAGGGTTTCCTCCATATCCATGCACACGGATAACTTCCTCTAGCTCTGAGGCTCGGTCCCCAGGGACTGCATACCATGTCTTGGGTGCGCCGGTGTGAAGGAAGTTGAGACTGTGCAACTCATGATCTTCTACATGCCATGCAAACCAACTAAAGAGCATCCCGATGTACACCATTGGTGAGGTAACCCCAGGAACATCGTCTGGCATGAATCGAGTGAGCGAACCAGGAGCCCGCGCAATCGCCTGGAGATTCCATGGGCTTCCTGACAACCGCCACCCAGAACCTTTCTCCCCCTCCTCCACCTGATCGCTCTCTCGTCTCCGCTTCTTGTGCCGCCCGGACTGTTTTGGGGCAGCAAAGCCAGACCCCGGAACGTCATTGGCATACTCAATATAGATAGGCTGGTCCGCCGACGCCTTCCAGAAGAGCGTTTCCACCTCTAGTGGGGTTGGCTCGCGAAGCCCAGCGAGGTGGATCTTGGAGAAGGCGCGGGACTTGGCCTCGAACTGGTCGAGCGTGTACTGCTCGCCGCTCTGCCACACCTGCTTGAGCACCTGCGGAGGCGGGCGGCCACGCCGCGGCGTGCCAAGCTCCTGGTGCCGGGTCGTGAACACAGCGGCGGACTCCGGCAGCGAGGGACCACTACCAGTGGTGGAGGAACCGGAGGCAGCGGCGGCGGCGGCGGCGGCTTCAGAGGAGGCGACGAGGGAGCGGTTGAGGTGCGCGAAGACGAAGCGGCGGGAGGGGCGCGGGTAGGGCGGGATGACCTTGCAGATGCCGTAGGAGGCGGCCTCGCGCTCGACGCGGGAGAGGAAGGCGATGGGGTCGGCGAACTCCGACTCCGTGGGGCGGTACTCCGGGGCGCGCGGGAGGCCGCGGAGCCACGCCGGCACCGTGGGCTCCCCGGACCCGCCCGTCGTCGCCACCGCCGGCGGAGGCGGCATCGGGGCGCTAGGGTTTTGGGAGCCGGCGACGGGAAGCGGTGGTGTGGAGGAGCATTTGGGGGGGTTTGTGGAGGAGGGGACGGAACTGCTGGATTGCCTGCGGAGACGGTGGGATGTGTGTGGGCGTGGGAATCGCCGTGGGGGCCGATGCGCGCGGCCACCGTGTGGGAGTGTGGACTATACTACTGTAAGTTTACCTTACCCGGCACGGAGGCTTGGTCGGCGGCACGTTGGAGGGGAACGCGCCCCAGTGCACTGTGCACAGCCCACAGGCGGTTGCTGCCCTCTTGCGCCGCCCGGCAAACTGCATACTAGTACTACTAGTTTGACATGTCGAGGATAACCGTCTTCCTTTTCGAGAAGACTGCGCGTCCGCGCCGGTTCGTGTGAGATGACGCCGGTACGAATTTACAGTCGTTATCCGATGTTATTCTACCGTGTGACGTCTCGCGACGACGCGTGTCACTGATCTCTATCTCTACGACTAAAAAGACCCAAATGGTATCGTCGTCACCCCGCTAATCCCCCCGCCCCCCCGCTAATCCCTCCTCCCCCTCGTCCGTCGGTTATCGCAGCACACGTCTTTCCCTCGCGCAAACCCACGCCCCTGCTGCAGTGCTGCCTGCCGCGCGCCCGGATGGTTGCAGTCACCCCCGCACCCTTCCCTCCCCCATGGCGCCGCGCGCCTCCCTACACCTCCCTCGTCGGCCCCGACCAGGCGACCACGCTGCCCCGCGCCGCCGAACCGTAGCGGCTTGTCCCCGCCATCGGCGCCGTGGCAGGGAAGCGGCGGCGGTGCAGGATGCGTGGAGACGCGGAGGCGCTAGGGCTGGGACCGCGGGGCCGCCGCGGCGGCGCAGATTCGCCGACGCGAGTGGCAGCAGCAAGGAGTGCGGGGATGGTGGGAGATGCACGCGTGGACGCGGACGTGGAGCCGTCGCCGGAGGGGAGGAGGCTCCCCGACGGCGAAGCGCTCACGCCCTAAACACGCTCATGCGCGTCTCTCACGCTCCCCGACACCCCCCGTACAGTCCATGCCGCCAGGCCGGACGCTAATGCCTCCAATCGTCGGCGTCCGAGCTTCGCCAAGATC
>JAKNSH010446724.1:0-12747 GCA_027790015.1 Cymbopogon flexuosus
TTTGTTTAGCTCTAGTAGTGTAGCTTAGTTCTTGTGCTAGTGTGCTTGTTCTCTAGGAGTAAAGTAGCGACCTAGCCTTGTTGTTGTGCCTAGAGACTTTAGCCTCTTGCTAGAATTGAGTTGGTGGCTTGCATAGCTTAGTTAAGCTAGTGCTAGAAAAGCTTCGCCTTCTTAAGTACTAACAAGTTGTTTTAGTGCTTTGCAAGAAATTTTTATAGGCTATTCACCCCCCTCTAGCCATTTAGGACCTTTCACCTGCCTGACACCTCTTTTGCAAGTGAATGGCTTGCCAAGGTAGCTGTTCAGGATTACTGATGAGGTTGCATTTTGCAAAATATTCTAAATCCATAGTAGCCATCTGTTTGAGAACCCTTTATGTTTGAGGATATCAAGTATGAATTGGTGCTCCACTTTATCAAAGGCCTTCTCAAAGTCTAGTTTGAGTATAACAACTTCCTTTTTTGACTTATGGCATAAGTGTAGGAACTGAAAGGACTAGGCTAAGCAGTCTTGAATTGTTCTGCCCTTGATGAAACCATACTGATTCTGGTGGAGCCTGGTGGACGGCAGCTTGGTGATGCATTTCAAGGAGCAGTTGAGTAGTGAAATGGGCCTGAAGTCATTAACTGTTTCTGGGTTCCCCTTCTTTGGGATGAGAGCAATAAGTGAAGAGTTAATGCTGATTAGATCAATGTTGCTGTGGCAGGAGTACATAAAAAGTCTGATGTAATCATTTTTCACAATAGGCCAGCATTTTTTTGATGAAGATCCCATTGAAGTCGTCAGGCCCTGGTGAGTGGTCATTGGGGAGGGAGCTGATTACAGTGTTGATCTCTTCAAGAGAGAAGTCATGGTCAAGGCTAGAGAGGTCCATGGGTACTAGCAAATCATTCAGGTTATAGAGCGTGCTAGTGTATTCACTGAAGCCAAGTCTGTTTCTGAAAGCTTCCCACAAAACATTAGCCTTTTGCTCATGGTCACATACCATGTTCCCTTCAAGGTCACTTAGAGAGACTATGAAGTTTTTCTTGTGGGAGGAGGTTGCCATGATGTGAAAGAAATGGTTGTTTTTATCACCCAATTTGACCCATCTGACAGTGTTTCTTTGCTTCCAGTAAATTCTTTTGGACTCCTGTAGTGTGGTAAGATGAGCTTTGACCAACTTTCTGAAGCTGACAGTGTTTCTTTGCTTCCACTAAATTCTTTTGGACTCCTGTAGTGTGGCAAGATGAGCTTTGACCAACTTTCTGAAGCTATTTTCAAGTCTTGACAGGGCTCTTTGTTCCTCCAGACCATCAAACAGGGATAGGACCCAATCATAGTTATGAATCAGCTTGTTGAGGCTGGATAGGTTTCTACTCCAATTTCTGAGGCCACTTCTAACCTGTTTCAGCTTGCTGGATAGGCTTCTTGCTGCATTAGCATAATAAGGTGCAGAATTCCAGTGCTGATTGACAATCTCACTGAAACTTGGATGCTCAAGCCAATAGTTTTCAAATCTGAACAAGTTAGACTTGGGGATACCATTACCTATGTGGAGGACATAAGGGATATGATCTGAGATTAGCTTTGATAGGGGTTGGACAAAGGTTGCAGGGAAGGTGAGAGACCAATCTGAATTTGTCAGCACCCAATCTAGCTTAACCAGTAAGGGATCCTCCGGCATGTTACTCCAGGTAAATGTTCTGCCACTGAATGGGATGTCAGTCAGGTCAAGATCAACAATCACATTGTTGAAGAGGGCCATATCATGTGGGTCACCACTTGGCTTGTTCCTGTTTTCAGGACTTCTGTATAAGTTAAAGTCTCCACCCAAAACCCAATTATCAAAGCTGGATGTGTCCAGGTTTAGCAGCCAAGTGATGAAGGCTTGCTTTTGATCTTGATGGGATGGCCCATAAATATTGGAAATAAGAAAGGAACTGCTGTCCATTCTACATGTCAGTTTAATCGTGACTGTATAAGCATTGAGTTCTACAATATCACCATCATATAGACTGCTATTCCAGATTGTAATGATGCTTTCGGAAGCTCCAATGGAGAGAAAGTACGTAAATTTATCTAGGTGCCTCGGCATAGAATGTGACAGGCACTTTCAGTAACTTTTTCTCTAATTGCATCCCATTTTTCCTGTGCATTGAGTCCCCTGATGTTCCAGAAGAGTACTTTGCTATTTCTTTTATTTGTGTTGTGACTATCCATTAAACCATGTGGGGGTTACTGCTACCAGCTTAAACTTCCACTAGTTGAAGCTAAAACAAACAGAAAATATGCCAGTGCAAGCCCAAATATCAACATCAAATAGGGAAGATTGAGAGCAAAAAGACATGAGATAGCACAACCAAAGGTACCAACGACTAAGATTAAGCAAGTTTAGCCAAAGGTATAGCACACCAAAGTTATTCTGCCAGTACATGCACTGGGCAAACCAAAAGCTAGATAAAAGTTCAAACTGCACCCCATATATGGCAGGTGCCAGACTAAAACTTCATGCCTTTCTGGAATCCGGGAGGAGCAATCCACGAGGGTGAAGCCCTTGGGGACGAAGCTCGACGGATCGACCGCCCAGTTCGCCATCTCCAGTGGCGGCGACAGCGACGTAGTGGTAAGCCCCCTTCGTCGCAACATACAGTTCGCACTCGTGTTATAGAGAGATGCAAACTCATAATGTCAAGCTTCAACCCCTTATCACACCACCACAATAGAGATCATTCATTTAATTTGTAACTACAACTACATCTATACATATCGGATGCTATTTTATATTAACTTATCTTTGGGCCTCTAATGGAAAAGAATGTCAATTATGTTGTTTAGTTTTCTTGCCCCACATTTTAACAAAAGAATGTGAAATATAAAATTGGAAATGAAGAAGAATAGGAAGCTCTGCGAAAATTGAGGCCGATTCGGTTTTCTTGTGTCAAACAATAATTTCAAAATAGCTTCATGGGTGAAACTATTTTTCTTCCTTTCTCACAAAGATATAAGCTATATAGAGCCAAAAAAGTAGCTTATTCTAGCTCTCTCCCTCATTTCTCTCTCATATGTATGCATTAAGCTAGTGAAACTATTTTGCCAAATAATTTTTTTTTCAAAACAGCCCAACTTCACCTGGAGAGTCGTTCATGAAGCTATCCCCCTCCTCCCAAAAAAATAGCTTCACCAGTGAAGCCATGCCAAACGGGATATGAGCTTGATTCAACCGACGCCTGAGAAAGCGAGGGCTGTTTGTCTGTTTCCTCGTGAAAACCACACAAGTCCCCTTCTTTCAAAATAACACGCAACTCTTTTGACAAAAATTATTTAGGCCGTGTGTTAATATCTCTTTATTCTTTGAGCACCCAATAAACTGGGCCCATGTTCATGTTAAATCAAGTTTGGTTTTCACATTCAAATCAGAAAACAACAAAAGTTTGGTTCTCGTGATCACGTTCTAAATTGGCCCCAAAACCTTTTTGTTCTAGCATGAAACAGTCAGGCCCAAGAGCCCCAAACTCCAGGCCCATATCCAGTTCAACCCAGAGCCCACCCAGGCAATCAACCGGCCCAAACCCAACCCAAGGCCCAGGATCCAAACCGCGGCCCCGAAAAATCCGGGCCGCTAGCAGACAAAATACAGTTGGCTGCTGGCACACGGGGCGAGCCGCCAGCGAGCTGCTACAGTTTTGCCTTCTTCTTCTTCTCCCAACAGAAAAGCGAAATTCCCTAAAAAAAAAAAAAACAGAAAAGCGAAAGCATCCATCTCTTCTCTTCTCCCCCCTTCCAATCCCACTCCCCACCGCGGCCTCCCGATGTCTTCGCCTTCTCCGGCGGCGGCGGCGGCGGCGGAAGAGGAGGGCCCTGAGCCGACGACCAAGTACGTGCTGATCACGGGCGGCGTCGTCAGCGGGCTCGGCAAGGGCGTCACGGCCAGCAGCATCGGCGTCGTGCTCAAGGCCTGCGGCCTCCGCGTCACCTGCATCAAGATCGGTACGCGCTCCTCACTTCCCCTCTCCGCGGCCCTCCTGGTGGCCCTTCAACCCTAAGCCGTTTGGGCGGGGGTGGTCGGTGCGAGATGGGTGTGTTTTATTATGGGAGTGGTGATGAATGCGACCCGGGAGTGCTTCCGTGATTCTGCTAGGGTTTAATCGTAGTCTTTTTTTTCCCCGGATTAGGTAATTTGGGGGGCAAAAGCGGTAGTTTGTTGGGTTCTGCTTGGACTCCCCGTGGTTGGTCAATACTCAACCGCAATTCTTTACTACGGCTTGGTGGAATTGGGGGGGCAGTCAAAGGTTACCTTGTTTGGGGTTCCAGTTACTTGTCACCTTGGCTTGCCTCCTAGTGAAATGGAAATTAAAATTATTGGTACATCATGAATTGATTGATGACCGTTGTCAGGTCAAGAAGGCTTGTTGCTGTCTCACTAGTACCGGTCCTTTTGTTGAGCTTTTTTAGGTAAAACTTTTCCTTCCACTGTGAAGGTTGCTGTTGGGCCTTTCCTAGCTAAAGTGGTGTGGCTGTGGCCTTCGATTGTCGTTTTATTGGCATGCTGCACTGTAGATACGTCTGTATCTATGCTTTTAAGCTCCTGAATGGCTTTCTGTGATTAGCTTTCTAAAGAATTCTGTCTAAAGTGGGGTACCTTTAGGATCTCTTGCTATCACAAAAGGTTAAATCAAGGGTTATTTTTTTTCTGTATGATGTGTGATTTTATAGTACAAATGTTTGCTTATTGATGTGGATGTGAAACCGTTTGGAGGGGCTTTGATCCTGCATTGGTCTTGACTACTTTGGTCTCTTGTTTTCATAGATCCATACTTGAACACAGATGCTGGTACAATGTCCCCCTTTGAGCATGGTGAGGTGTTTGTTCTTGATGATGGTGGTGAGGTACAGCTCCCTAACACTTGCATTCAATACACATTCTTCAAATTTTTAGTCTCGGTTGTATCTGCCTAACATGTGATATCTGTAGGTTGACTTGGATTTGGGAAATTATGAGCGTTTCATAGATGTTACTCTGACGAGGGATAACAATATTACCACCGGAAAGATATACCAGGTGAGTATCTTCTCCTTAAGGAAATGCTTGTTTTTTCTCATTTGAGATTGTAAATCGAGTGTTTCTGCTTCTTTCAGTCTGTCATTGAGAAGGAGAGAAGGGGTGATTATCTTGGAAAGACTGTACAGGTAATTTTTCTGTGGCTCTTTTTGCTCGAGTTGCATTGTATGGTTTGCCCATATGGCAAAATCTGAAACACCTATGGTTTCAAATATCCAGGTTGTTCCTCATGTCACCGATGAAATAAAGCAGTGGATACAGTCAGTGTCTTCAGTTCCTGTAGACGGGCAGACTCGTCCAGCTGATGTTTGTGTTATTGAATTGGGAGGCACTGTAGGTAGGGTTTTATGACATCTTATGATGTGCCACTTCTGTGATTATTGGTGTAGCAGATAAATTGATTTCGCTCTTATTTCAGGTGATATTGAGTCAATGCCATTCATTGAAGCTTTGCGCCAATTATCCTTTTCTCTTGGTATAGCTGTTTTTTCTATTTCAATTTCCACATTTTATGGTTGCTGCGATATGTTTTGGTGTTGCAACTTACACTCTTATGAGACTTGTATTGTTTCTCATGGTCCATTTTTTCTATTATATATATATTTTTTGGTAACAGTTGGACCCATAGATTAGGGTACACTCTCTGCACTGCCATTTCTTTTATGCAAGCATTCACATGTTTTACATTTCTTGGAAGTAAAAGCAACTTTCTTTTAGTGAGTATTGTATCATGAATGTGGCTCATACTCTTATATGCGTGTTCTAGGCAAGGAGAATTTCTGCCTCATACATGTTAGCCTTGTTCCAGTATTGGGTGTGGTTGGTGAGCAGGTAAACAATTCTTCCTTTAGTGGCAATCATGAATTCTGCTCACTGCTTATACTATCCAGAAATGAGGGAAACAACCGCATTACATGCATTTTTCAAGTTTTGTATCACAACATAGTTAATGCTATTGGCAATCTGACATTCTTGTTTCCCTTTTTTGTAGAAAACTAAACCGACACAACACAGTGTACGAGAACTGAGAGCCTTGGGTTTGACTCCTGATCTTCTAGCATGCCGGTCAGCACAGGTAATGCAAAGACATAAATAAAGGTTAATAACTAATAAAAGATTCTTTACAATATGCCTTATTTTCTTTCGTCGTTATATAGATTTCTGAAAATCATTCCCATGTATTGGATTTTTGTGACAAGTATGCTGTTGATTTTTTTTTCATGTAATGCAGTTTATTGCAAGCAGTCATTAGCTCATCTTAATCTGCCTTGGCTTAGTACATTTACCTTTTTTTGTTCATGTGTTTCTTGGTGTATGTATAAAATTGTTTTCTTCTCTTGTCCAATTTGTATTAAAGCTTTCCTTTTTAATCTGAACTATGTTTATCTGTTCTTTCAGCCACTAATAGGATCTGTTAAAGAGAAGCTTTCACAATTTTGCCATGTCCCGGTATGTTTCATGGTTAAATATGAAAAAATGCCATTTATCCTGTGTTCTTCGACTCACATTCTGTCTTAATTCCTGTAGGTCGAGAACATACTCAACATCCATGATGTTCCAAATTTATGGCATGTCCCACTTATTCTTAGAGTGAGTTGCAATGTTCACTAGAACATAGCCTTGAATTTGTGTAAAAATATATTGAGTCTATATATGGATTGCATTTAGTGCTTCCACAGCACAAATTTTGACAAGTACTGTTTTGCAGAACCAAAAAGCTCATGAAGCTATAATCAAACAACTAAACCTTGCTCGGTGAGTCAGACAGTTGCTGAAAATGAGTGCTTATCAATGCATCTAGAGTATTAAGATGGTTTGCACATGGAATGTTTTGTAATTTACCCATAACAGTGTTTTTAGAAGTGCTTGGCACCAGTTATGCCAACTACCTAGCATGGGCACAGTCGTTTTTAAGCATTGATTCATATACTGTTGAGAAACCATATATTACCAATATTGGCAGATGGTTGACTTAAACTTCCAAATTTTTGAACTACATTTGAAATCATCCTAATTAATGCTGAAAGGCTTACTCAAACTTGTTTGATGTGATTGATATTATTACATTGTATTTATTGCAATGGCATCCCCTGTTTCTATATATCGTGTTATGAACTTGTGGTTACTAACATCTTGAGCAATATCATCTTGGATTTTATTTTGTAGATCTGCTGGACCACCTGAGTTACGAGATTGGACAGATATGGCTGAGTCGTATGACAACCTCAAGAACTCTGTTAGTGTTGTAATGGTATTTAATTGTCGGTTCACTTGTTGGCACATAATTAGTCTGAATGAATATCATTATTATGCAGGTTAAAGTTGCTCTGGTTGGGAAGTATACTAATCTGACAGATTCTTACCTATCAGTGGTGAAGGTTGGTACAGATGATCCTTACATATCAGTGGCGAAGTTAAATAGCTTGCCAATTATGATAAATTAGTCTGCAAGCATAAAATCTAAGCTATATATTTATGTGGTCAAATATAATTATTATAGTTACAGTTATTTCCATGGTTTACTAGAGTATAAACAATTGTTCTCTAATAATTGTTAAATAACTGAGGTTTTGAGCTGCCACAATATGTTTTTACTGTGGATGCAATTTGTGTTCATGTGATATACATGAAAAATGTTTTTGTTCTAATTCGTTTGTGCATATCTTAATTTATTCCAGGCTCTACTACATGCCAGTGTTGCCTGTTCGTTAAAGCCATCTATCCAGTGGATTGCAGCTTCGGATCTTGAAGATGCAACTGCAGTAACTGTAAGCCACTAGACATGTGTTCTAATATTCGAAAACTGCAGTAATAGCACCACAATGTTTCAGTGGTTCAATTTTTTGTACCCCATAGCAGTTGTATCTTTCTTAGCTAAAGTTTCTGTATCAAGATTTTTCTATTTTAACTGTCACATTTGTAGCTACACTCAATTTCCTCTTATATGGTTCCTGTACTTTCTTTGTATGTGTAACTGCATCCCGTGATGATAATTTTTCAATAGGCACCAGATGCCCATGCTGAAGCTTGGGAAACTCTTAAAGTGAGTATGCAAATTGCATTTCTTTACTATTTTAAATATGCAAAGTCAAATTTTAAAGTTAATATTAATAAAATCTGAAAATTGTAGGGTTCATCATGCATTTTAATACCTGGAGGATTTGGGGATCGTGGAATCTCTGGGATGATATTGGCTGCAAAATATGCTCGTGAGAATAAAGTTCCATACCTTGGTATTTGCTTGGGCATGCAGATATCAGTAATTGAGATGTCCAGACATGTGTGTATACTTCCATTTTTTTTCTTTTACTCAAAAGCTATCTATTTAAATTCTTACTTTTATTATTATTCTTTTCTAGGTCCTGGGCCTGGGAGATGCAGACAGTGAAGAGTTCAACAAGGATACACCAAATCATGTTGTTATGTACATGCCTGAGGTACTTCTTTTCTGTTAAGTTCATGGAAGAGTTCACTTTGAAAAGTTTGATCTAATTCTTTGACAATGAACTGTTCAGGTTTCAAAAACACATATGGGAAACACGATGAGGTTGGGCTGCAGGAGAACATTCTTCAGCAAACCTGATTGTCTTACATCAAAACTGTATGGGCCTTGTTTTTTGTTGGTCAATATCATACTATTTTCTTTGGCACTACTCAATTTACCTTGTTTGGAAACTCAATCCATTGTCATCCACACTAATATATTTCTAATGTAGTTGTGTTATCTAGAGCTTTCCTTACTTGGTAGTGAATATATTTTTGCCTATCACATTCCTAAATGTGGGCTTCTGTTTAGTTGAGATTTAGTGCAAGCCCCTGGTTTTTTTTTATCAACTTTAACATTTTCCCTATATAAAATATATTGCATATTCTCACTTGTACTATTGATTGAAACTTTTAGGTATGGAAGTCCACCATATGTAGATGAGCGTCATCGTCATAGATATGAGGTTTGTCATCAATTTTTGTTACTAACATCCTATTAGTTATTAGTTTTTATGTGCACTGTAATCATATGCTTGAAACTGATCACTTTTTTTTTTCTCATTTAGGTCAATCCCTCTTTTGTTCCCATGCTTGAAAGCGCTGGTCTTCATTTTGTTGGTTGTGATGAAAGTCGAAAGCGGATGGAGGTACTAAGCAAATAGCCTATGCTATTCTTGGGTCTTGAATTTCTTTTTTCAAAAGCCTGAACCTTCTTGCACCTATGTGCAGATTGTGGAGCTACAAGATCATCCCTTCTATGTAGGTGTTCAGTTCCACCCAGAGTTCAAATCAAGGCCTCGAAGACCTTCACCTCCTTTTACAGGTGAAAACCCTTTTCTATTATTGAAAAAATAGCTTGCAAAATCAAAATAAAAAGTTGTGCAATATTTAGACCCCTGACAAGTTACAACTGGTATAGTAGAATTTGCATTACAACGCTTCTTTGGTGACAGTGCTAGAGTCTGAGTTCTTTTTAGTTTTTACCTGCTGTCTTAATTCTGTTGTGCAGGACTGATTATTTGTTTTGGAACTACACAGGTCTAATAATGGCAGCCACTAAACAACTAGGAACAATTTCGAATACCTCGAATGGCTACGTTGGAGCTTCGGACTAATGTCAGATAAAGTGTTCTGAAATTTTGTTATTCCTAAGGAATTTTCTCAGTGTATGTGACTAATGTTTCTGACATTGGGTTTATGAATGGAACTATTGTTTCTTTTGCAGATAGGGATCTCCCTTTACGTGAGAAGCATTTTGCCCTTTGATGTAGAGACCCAAGTTGTTTCTTGTACACATTAGATGTACCGGAAATCATTCTGAGGCTGAAGAAGATTTTTTTTTCCCTTCTGTAGAGACCACCTGAGTGGCGTAGCTAATGATCTTACAGTGTATGCGGTCGAACGCTGTGATTTTGTGGACTGCTTCCATCCTTGCCATTTCAAGTCAGCTTAACAGTAGGCACTGCTCCCATCCTTGCGATTCCAATTGAGATTTTAAACCCCAATCCCTCTCGCACAGCCGGCCAACCGCGCCAATGGCATCGAAGTCGGCGACGGCGTCGCGCCGGACCGCCAGCACAACGGCGGCGCAGACCGTCTTCCCTGACGAGATCTTGGATGAGATCTTCGTGCGCCTCGACGCCGCGGCCGACGTCGTCCGCGTCTCCGCCACCTGCTCCTCCTTCCGCCGCATCGTCTCCGCGCACCGGTTCCTCTGCCGCTTCCGGACGCTCCACTCCCCTCCGGTCCTCGGGATCATTGATCGGGCCGGATACGGACACGGATATCTCCCCGTCGAGCCTCCCCACCGCTCCGCTCCGGAAGCCCGCGCGCTCGAGCAAGCCGCCGACTTTACCTTCTCCTTCGTCCCCGACCCCAGCACGTCGCGCTTTCGCCATGCCCGCGATGGCCGCGTTCTCCTCGGCCGCCGCATCTCCACCAAAACCGAATTCCTGGACTTCCTAGTCTGCGATCCCCTGCATCACCGGTACGTCCAGATTCCCCGCATACCCGACGACCTAATGGCCTCCGCCCCAGAAGGGTGGCATTTGTCGCCCGTTCTCACTCCACCTGGTGAGAATGACGAGGAGGAATCGTTCAGAATTATCTACAGTGTGCAGCAAATGGTCAAAGGCAAGGTCATGGCTTTCATCTTCAGTTCCTGCAACCAGATGTGGCAAGGCATTATTAGCACAATCCGTTTGCCTTATGGAATTATTCGATGCAAGACCTACTATGCGCACCGCTGCTTGTACTGGGTGTTCTATGGCATTTGCTACTATTCGCTAATGTTTGATACAAGTGAGATGAAATTCTCCATCATTGAACTCCCGCCCCACAGTTTTCATTCAATTTGTGTCATTGTCGAGACAGCGGATGGCAGACTCGGTTTCTTAACTATTGGTGATGGCACAATGGTCCTGTATAGCAAGAATCGGCAAAGCAATGGTGTTGGCTCACAAGAGTGGCAGCATGACAAACTGATTCCATTGCCCAAAGAATCTGGGATCAACTATAGTTGGGACATTCTGGGCACAGTAGGGCGTTATGTAGCTCTAGCAGCTCATGGCAGAATCTCTTATGAGCCGTTGCAAAATTCTGAACATTTTGTACTAGACATTAAGACATTGCTTTTTGAGAAGCTCTGCACCTCGAACAATGACAACTTCTTTGGTTTTCCTTATGCAAGATTTCCACCACCGTTGGCACTGCCAAGCATATGAAATGGTAAAAACTGTCTTCCATGTTTCTTCAGCTATTGGGAATTATATTGTATTGGTGGCTTGCTATGTCATCGTACTAGTTACCAAAGAGCACTTGCTGCTGGCATATTCAAAATTTCTCACATCCACCATTGTCACCATGGAGCCCTTGTGATCCATGCTGTCCTTTGGCGTTTTGGATTAATTTTGTATTGTTTGTGTCATTTATTTACTCAATTTTTGGGTGTACTCTGTATACAGCTAGCTCCATATTAGGACAGGCAAATTTGTCTAGTGCCTGAATGCTAGAGCAGACAAATTGATCTCTATTTTTCTTCTTCCATAAAAAATGCACTGGGTTATTCATTGGTATACATCCCTTTTGATAGATTCCAAATTTGCATTAAGGTACAGAATCAGTAGATTGTCTGACATGCACCAGCAGATAATCATCTAACTTTGCTTAAGTGCCTCTTGATTATTCTAATAAGTAAAACACTGTATTCTTTTGGTAGGTCTGCTCTCTTGACTTTGAGGTGGCAGTGCAGCATGGTTGGGAGCATCTGAATGAAGGATTAGCCATATCATCATGCAAGACATCAGTAGCTACTGCCTACTAGCACTCTAGCAGTGCTGGGCATTCATCTCTAGATGATCAGCTGTTACTTTGTGGTTTAGTCCCCCAAATCTTAGTTCTCCTGTTTGTCGTTTTGTCCTGATTTGTGCCCTTAACTATGTACTCATGATCTGTTGAGGTTAACTGGTACAATTCTGAAGACTAAGAACAAACTGTTAGAATTGGTTTCTGCCATTTGCTTCTTTTGCTTGTGACAATCATGCGATTTGTGCTAATATCTATCTATATACTGATTATTCGTACTAGATGATTTGCTGAACCAGTGCTACACATCACAAGAGTTTTGTGGATGCATGATGATAAAGCGTACCAAGAAAGCAATTATGAACCCTTGTAATTACTGATTGTATTTTCTTCCTAGAATGTGTGATTCTCAAGGGCTATTTGTTGGGTCTTTTACGTGTGTACCATTAAAAAAGTTTGTAATCTCGTCCAAACCACTGGAAAGTTAAATCTATCATCTGTATCCAAGTTTCGAAATTTCTTATCTCTCATGCCATTCCGTCCACTTCTTCATGTAACGGTGTCAAACAGACATGCTAAATGACCATTTTACCCTCCAACAGGGCCCACTGGTCAGCCACCTAAATTTTTTTCTCTCTTCTCTTCCATCTCGGTCGTCCCCAACCTCTCGTCGTTGTCTGGTGCTCTGCTCGGCAGCGACTTCGGTCGCGGGGAAGCTCCGCGGGCTGCTCCCCGGCCGTCACGCGGGCGAGCCACAGGCTGCTCCGCCCAGCCGTCGGCGTACGCCCACACAGACACCACCACCGGCGCGTGCTGCTGCTGCCTTCCGTCTCGTCGCTGCCCGTGCACATCGCCGTCGCCCGCCCGCCGCGGAGGCGCGCGGGGGAGCTCCGCCCGGCCGCCACGAGGGCGAGCCG
>JAKNSH010446889.1:0-14453 GCA_027790015.1 Cymbopogon flexuosus
GTTACAAATTCTACCCCCTTAAAAGAATCTCATCCTCAAGATTGTGCTGCTTACTTGAACAACTGCGGATAGGTGTTTCTCAGATCCTCTTCTCTTTCCCAAGTTGCCTCTGCCTCTGAATAACGATTCCACTAAACTTTACACATCTTAATGACTCGACTCCTGGTTACTCTTTCTGCGGTCTCCAAAATCTTTACCGAAAACTCTTCATACGTAAGATCGTTCTCCACAGTAAGCTCTTTTAACGGTATTTGCTCCTCAGGCACACACAAACACTTTTTAAGTTGGGACACATGGAACACATCATAGACTCCCGCCAACCTTTCAGGTAGTTCCAACTGATATGTCACTTCTCCATGTCTACTTAGCACCTTAAACAGACCAACATACCTTGGGGCTAATTTTCCTTTCATGTTGAACCTCTTCACACTTCTCATAGGTGACACTTTCAGATACACATAGTCACCTACCTCGAAAGCCAATTCTCTCCTTCGAGTGTCTGCATAGCTCTTCTAACGCGATTGAGCCACTTTCAAATTTTTCGTAATCATCCTCACTTGTTCTTCAGCATCCCTAAGCACATCTGGTCCAAACACTTGTGTTTCCCCTGTTTGATTCCAGAACAATGGGGTCCTACACTTACGTCCATACAAAGCTTCAAACGGTGCCATCTTAAGACTCTGTTGATAACTGTTGTTATACGAGAACTCTGCATAAGGCAAACTCTTATCCCAACTAGTACCATACTGCAATGCACAAGCTCTCAGCATATCTTCTAATATCTGGTTAATTCTCTCAGTCTGGCCATCAGTTTGAGGATGGTAGGCTGTACTAAAATTCAAACTTAGTTCCCAATGAAGTATGGATTCGCTCCCAAAAATGAGACGTGAACTGCGAACCTCTATCAGACACAATTTTCTTTGACACTCCATGCAAACACACAATTCTCTCCATGTACAACTCTGCCAATTTTGGTCCTTGGTAAGTGGTCTTGACGGGTAGAAAGTGAGCAACCTTAGTCAAATGATCCATAATTACCCATATAGAATCATAACCACTGAGTACGTGGTACTCTTACTATGAAATACATACCAACTTCATTCCACTTCCATTCAGGTATCTTCATTGGTTGTAACAATCCAGCTGGTCTCTGGTGTTTAGCTTTCACACGTTGGTACGTGTCACACAAGGCAACATACTCAGCCACATCTCTCTTTAACCCATACCACCAATACTTTTCTTTAAGATCTAGGTACATCTTAGTATTTCCAGGACCAATAGAGTAAGCTGACTCATGTGCTCCACGTAGGATTGCTTCACGGATGGCTTTCATCTCAGGCACACATACCCTTTTACCAAACCATAGGGTACCGTTCTCATCTATGCGGATACCAGGTGCCTTTCCAATTACCACATTCTCTGCTATTTTCTTTAATTTCTCATCCTCTAGCTAACCCTTGCGTATCTCTTGCTCTAAGGTAGGTGTAACTTCTATTTCCATAACATTAGCAACAATACCAAGGTTCGGATGATTGAATTCCGTGCACAATTCTTCAGATACGGGTGTCGTCCGAGGCTTTGCATAGCTCTTCCTACTAAGTGCATCAGCCACGACATTTGCTTTCCCCGGATGATAGTGTATCTCCAGGTCATAATCCTTTATCAACTCTAACCAACGACGTTGTCTCAGATTTAAATCAGACTGAGTAAAGATGTACTTTAAGCTCTTGTGATCAGTCAAGATATCACTCTTATGCCCAATAAGATAATGTCTCCAAATCTTCAAAGCATGGACCACCGCGGCTAATTCCAAGTCATGAGTAGGATAATTAATTTAACTCATGCTTCCTTAGCTGCCTCGATGCATAAGCAACAAACTCTGCCTTCTTGCATAAGAACACAACCTAATCCTTGACGAGATGCATCGCAATAGATAGAGAACTTCTTACTCAAATCTGGTAGGATCAACACAGGGGCTGTAGTCAACTTCTCCTTCAACTTCTCAAAGCTAGCTTGACACTTATCAGACCACACAAATTTGACATTCTTTTCCAACAGAGCTGTCATGGGTTTAGCAAGTTTGGAGAATCCTTCGATGAATCTCCGATAGTAACCGGCCAAACCGAGGAAACTGTGAATCTCTTCTACATCGGTAGGTGGCTTCCAATCCAACACATCCTTCACCTTTCCTGGATCCACTGGTATTCCACCATTAGAAACCATATGACCTATAAAAGAAACTTCCTTCAGCCAGAACTCACACTTGCTTCGCTTAGCGTACAACTTATGTTCTCTAAGCTTTTGCAAAACTAGTCTTAAGTGCTCAGCATGTTCTTCCTCTGTCTTATACCACCACAAACTTGTCAAGGTACTCCATAAACACCTTGTTCAACATATACATAAAGTAGGTAGGGGCATTGGTCAAACCAAAAGATATAACAGTGTACTCATACAACCCATACCTTGTAGTAAAAGCTGTCTTTGGTATATCTGTATTTTGAATCTTCAACTGATGATAGCCAGAACATAAATCAATCTTAGAAAACACACAGGCACCTCTTAGCTAATCAAACAAGTCATCAATCCTAGGCAATGGATACTTGTTCTTGATAGTGACTTCATTAAGAGAACGATAATCAACACACATCCGCTAAGTTCCATCCTTCTTATCAACAAAAATCACAGGAGCACCCCATGGATATGAGCTGGGGCATATAAAACCTTTCTCCTGTAATTCTTTTAGTTGTTTCTTAAGTTCCTCTAATTCATTAACCCTCATTCTATATGGACGTTTAGCTATGGGTGCAGTACTAGGTAATAACTCAATAAGAAACTCAATATCTCGGTCGGGTGGCATACCTGGCAAGTCATTGGGAAACACATCTGGAAACTCTTCCACCACTCTGTCCTGAGGATTGACATCTTCGAAAAGCAAATGTTGTATTCACTACTAGGGATGTACTCATCAATGACACTATGTTTTCGTCACGGAAGACCCCAATTTTGTCGTTGAAAATCATCTGTGATGAATTTGTGACGAAAAGGCATTCGTCATGGAATGAGCGTCATAGATTGACTACCGTGACGAAACGTGAATTTTCGTCATAGATGTGCATTCATGCTATGACAAAACTGCCATCGTCACAGAAGTGAATTCATTCCATGACGAACTATATTCATCATTGATGGGCTCAGTTTTTCGTCATAAGATGCCGGTCCGTCACGCTACCAAACGGCGTTTGCCACGCTGGCAGCTGACGTGGCAACTGACACATGGCGGCTGACGCGTGGTAGGCTGACACGTGGCAAATGACGTGGCTGCTAACATGGGTTGACACGTGCCCTTTTTTATGGGACCACATAGCATCTATGATTTGTCCATGTGTCCTACTGTGATTGCTTCTCAGTTTCGTCACGGAACAAACTATAACATCGTCACAGAATGAATTATAAAATCGTCAAGAATGTCAATATTTCATCACAGGTGCTCATGCTGATTTCATTCCAAAATGCAAATAAAATAGATATCAACAAAATCTTCCATAACAGATCCAGTATTTCCAATGACCATACAATTTCATCACCACTACTAAACTCGGTTCACATAGCAACAACTCAGCAACAATAGC
Source organism: Cymbopogon flexuosus (assembly GCA_027790015.1). Classification (NCBI taxonomy): domain Eukaryota; kingdom Viridiplantae; phylum Streptophyta; class Magnoliopsida; order Poales; family Poaceae; genus Cymbopogon; species Cymbopogon flexuosus. The sequence continues at coordinate 3,630 of JAKNSH010446889.1, forward strand.
AACATAAGTGCCTTTCCTCACTAGCAACTCAGTTGACCAGAAACACTACTAAACTAGGTTCAAGTAACAAATAGTTGCCAACCACCAGCAGCATAAGTCATTTCATAAACAAAATCAGCACCATGCCAACCACCAACAGAGACAGTTTCTGGTCATTCCTACCACCACCAGCTAAGAGCAGCGCTCATGTCGAAGAAGTGTTGTTGAGGGACAAGATACGCTTGAGCAACACCATGCTTCAACTTCAATTTAACATCATCTAACCCTGTAAAAAAATAAGATTTTTCAAATTTGTTCTAGCTAAGACTTGTGGTTCCAGCAAAAAAAATACTGAACTTAGGTAGGCATTAATACGAGTACAGAAGCTCTAACCAGATCCAACACTTCAGGGAAATAAATATGATTTCCAAGTTAAAGTTGGGATTCCATATCACATTTGTCTATACGATAGAACTGAACATAATGTTAAATTGCTAGCTGCACATATATTCTCTACTATTTACCGTGTGAGTATGATACAGTAGCACAGGTCCTGTTCACTGGATGCAATATTGGTGCTGCTTCGCTGAATTGAGGTCCTTAGCTTTCTCTATTGGCATAATAGTTGCATCCTACCAAGGTGATGCTGGAAGAAACAATTTGGTGAGCGAATAAGGAGCACAAGCATCAAATTATTCGCAAGAGAGTTAACATGGTACTTGCCCATCTGCAATTATCAATAGGACATGATATATATTACACTTTTGCAGCCCTCATCCTCATTGTGATAACCAAAGAAAAATTGAACTTATTAGTACTGCACAGCTGCTGCTCGCCTATCTATAGTAAGTAAAGCATGCTTAAATTTGCCATGTGTTTTATTACTTAGATGACAAGTGCTATTGATCAGCTGAAGAATCAAAATAAATAATCTGTTATCTGCAGTCAACAATAAAATAAGCAAGCAGACTTATATTTGAGAACCAGAACAAATTATGACAGCATGCAAACGCATGTAGTCTAGAGAAATCCAGTTCGAACTCAATATACAGGTTATACCACCATTCATAGGTTCATCAACTAATGCAGCAGGAGAAGCAAGACAAAAAAAAAACAGAAACATCACTGAATTTTTCTTTGATTAGTAATCCTCGACCAACCTTTTGACAGCATGGCTGATCAGCCTGCCATTATGTTTGACAACATCTGCAACCTGCAACACAGTACGAATCAAATATTTATTCGCTCAGATTCAATATGCAACAGAAACTGCAAGAAGCAAGAAGGCATTAATCGTAAGGGAACCACACGAGCACGTCTTTAATTGATGAATCTCCAATGTTATATGATCTGCAGGAATAGAGATAATTATCTTTATTGGCAAGAAGACTAGTAGTCAACTGAAAGATATATGTGTAAGATTCATCAGTGAAAAAAAACATTTTCAGCAGTCAGTGAAATAAATAGTTATATTAACCTGAGCAAAAAATGTTGTGATCAATACTAGTTTTATTTGCAGACCTACTTGAGATAACGTAAAAGATATAAAGATGAACTAGTGTATTAAATATATAAATCCATAATGTTGTTGCTTCTTACAGAAAGTGGATTAATTAAATATGCCGAACAATTTCAATTGATGTAACAGACATTCAGGCAAGGGACAAAACTGATAAATGTATGCAAGAGATTATCTAATTGACCATTTCGGATAAAAACTTGTCCTGCTTATCAAAGATTGTTGGTAGTAGTCACATAATTATGGACAATCTTTCTTTGCATGTCTTATCTCCTAAAGAAATCGATATTGATATGCAAATAAACAAACTGTTATCGCCATCGCCAACCATTTCTTAGAACGAAAAGATAAGAAACACACACCAATACTGACTGCTACAGATCAGTGCCTTTTCCAAATGCCTAATTTACAGCAGTATTACTTCTCACCTTGCTCACGAGCAGGCATCTGGAGCCACAGTTGCCTCCAATGCAGCAGACCATCAGAGCAACCCACGAGGTGTTTGCGCAGGTCACGCCGGAGCTGCCCTCACCATGCTCGCGCAGGTTGGCAGATGTGTCCTGCTCGAGACCACACAACGAATCAGGTGAAACAGGCGAATCAAGGACAGCGCAGCCTCAAGGAGCAGGGAGCGGAGGGGACCTCTTACCCGGAGCGGAGGAGGAAGGGAACCCCATGATTTCGAGGGGATGATCCGCACCAGGAGGTTGCCCCGGCTCGGATCCACGCCGCCGTCGCACCATGAGGTCGCCCCGGCTCGGATCTGCACCGCCGCCATGGGAGCCCCACCGCTGCCCCCAATGTCGTGGTGGAAGGGATAGGGAGGGCCACTCGCCGCCATGGCTGGCTGGAGGTGAAGAGCGGAGGAGGAGGCGAGGTGCTGGGGAGTCGGAAGTGAGGGAGGGCAGAGGAGTCGTTGCTGCGGACTGGAAGAGACGGAGGGCCGGGCCGGGTGGACTGGTGAGAGAGTAAAGATACCGAGTGAAACCCTAAGTGCTATATTTATACGTGTAGCGGATAATGGGCCGCGCCTTGGGTTATTGGGCCGCAAACTTTACCGCAGCGGGTTATATTTATACAAGTAGCGGACTGTTGTACTGAGCGTTTATTTTCGACTGCTCCATATACAAAAATCTAAAACACCCATTGCAGTAGGAAAAGGAATTTCTTGTGGCTAGCCTTAACAGCAAGGCAATTGATAATTTTAGAGTAGTTCATATATCTAGTAACAAATGGAATTTCTTGTGGCCGCAGCTAGTGATTCTTGTAGTGAAGGCATTCAGCTAGTGATTCAATACCATATCATGTACAAGTATGAACATCTCACTTAGTGACAAGGCTATATGTGAGACATGTATGACTTTGTGAGGATGTGCATGACCAGCTCCTTAGAATCACTTGAAACTTTTCTGTTATCATTAAAGACAAAAATGAGGTGTCCATGCAAGTTTTTAGATTTTTCTAGCTAGCTTAAGGTATTTAAACAATTATGCTCCATTAATCCAACAAAAAATTATAGTAATAGGCAACCTTGGTCAGAAAATTGCACAGATGCACACAACATCAGTGTTTGGCTCCGTAAACACCCCATTAAAGTTTCAAATGATTTCGACAAAATGGTACCATACATCTGCCACAAGCATGATCATCTCTCACTTAGTGACTAGGCTATATGTGAGATATGTATGCCCTTACGAGGATGTACATGATCACTTTCTCGGAATCACTTCAAACTTTTTTTCATTATTATAACCAAAATGAGGTGTCCATGCAAGTTTTTAAATTTTCCTAGCTAGCTTTGGATATTTTAACAATTATGCTTCACTAATCCAACAAAAAATTACAGTAATAGTCAAACTTGGTCAAAAAAATTACATAGATGCACACAACATTAGTTTTTGGCTCCATAAACATCCCGTTAAAGTATTAAATGATTTCAACAAAATGGTACCATGCATCCGCCACAAGTATGAACATCTCTCACTTAGTATATGTGAGACATGTATGCCCTTGTGAGACACATCATCAACTTTTTTGACATTATTATACACCAAGCAATAATATACTAATTACAAATCTGGCAAAAAAAATAAACATAGAGAAATTAAAAAATAATAAACAGAAAAAATGTCGGGAAAACAAAAAAAAAATTCCCCAATAGGGGTTCAAACTCGAGAGCTACGGGAGAAACTCGAGCTGCCTTGCCATTGTGCTATTCAAGTGGGTTCGTTACTTCTTGATCGCAGATTTACTTAAACTGTAAGCCTAAGCATGACCAAATTAGAGAGTAAGGTGCAATTATCATGTTGTCCTTTTACAAATAAACAAACATGCAAGCCATAAACACAAAAGGCCTAGCGTTCCAGTGGTAATGCTCCTCCATGTCCAACAGTAGCTCGCGGGTTCGATTCCCCCTGTGGGATCAATATTTTTGCAAAAAATTAAAGGGCGGGGGCAGGAAGCTGACTGCGGGTTCGATCCCCACTGTGGGATCCTTCTTTTTGTTAATTAATTCTTCATTTAAAGAAAATAATTTTCAAGTGCACTAACAATTATTATATAAGCAGAGATATTTACTTCAAATTGCTAATGGGCCAACTCATCACCGTGAGCCGCTCGTTGAATCATATTGTTGCATTATATATATCTTTTTTGGGGAATATTGTTGTGTTATTTTATACATAAATACAATAAAAGTCATGAACAAAAGATCCACAAATTTTTATTTTGGTATTTATCCATACAAGTTTGTCTTAACAATTCTCAAATAATATTTCCAATAAAGCAAAATTTAATCTAGACTCTACACATAAGAGGGCACTATTGTAGTGGTTCAGGAATAATAGAATGTTAAAAGTCCCAAATTTTCTAGAAAAATAAAAAAAATGCTTATTGCATACTCAGTTTCCTTCCACGTGCCACACTATTTTTTTATTTTAAAATAAAAAATGTGTCACATTAACTTATAGCCTATTCAGCCCGCCCGCCGCTACTCTCATGGCGCCCATCACCCACCTCGCCGCCGGTATAGTGGCACGGACGTCCTCGCAATCAGCCGCCATGGACAAAAACACGACCAGCCGCCAGGACGTCTACACGATCATGTGTACGGGGCCCATCAAGTCGATTGATAAAATAGAAAAACCAAAATACTGTGTTCTGCGTATAAATAGAAAAACGTGCATGCCATATACACAAAGGGCAGCGAGTTCCGGTTGTAATGCTCCTCCTTGGGCAGCTGCTGGTGGAGCTGGACCGTGGGTCAGTAGCGCCACATGTTCGTCCCCACGCCCCGCTGGTGGCACTGCTCCGCCACGTCTGGGACCACGGCGCCACGTCCTCATCTAAGATTCAATTACCATGTTACAAATTTACAAATAAAAAAATACATACATTTATCACAAAAGGGTGAGTGCTCCAGTGGTAAGGCACCTCCTTGTCTAGCGGCAGGTCGTAGGTTCGAACCCCCGCAGGAGGATTATTTTTGGAAAAAAATATTTAAAGGAAGGGGTAGCTGCTAGTGGAGCTGGACCGTGGGCCCGCAGCGCCACGTGTTCGCCACCACGCCTCGCTAGTGGCACCACTCCGCCACGTCTGGGACCATGACGCCACGTCCTCATCTAAGATTCAATTACCATGTTGTAAGTTTACAAATAAAATGCATACCTTTATCACAAAAGGGTGGGTCCTCTAGTGGTAAGACACGTATCATCCTAGCAGAGGTCGTGGGTTCGAGCTCACTCAGTGAGCAGTTTTTTTGCAAAAAAAGTGGAGGGGGAAGGTTGCAGGTCTAGCTAGACCGTTTGCGCCACGTTTTATGACGATTTAGTTTTGTTATTGTATGACGATTATTTCGTTTTTGTCATTATTCTTCGTGCCAAACCTCTGTCACTTGTGATTAATGACGAACCTGCACAGTTCGTCATAGAATGCTCTCTTTCAGTGACGAAATTACTAATCGTCACGCGTGAATCATCATTGATGAACATATTTCTAGTAGTGTTCATTCAGCTGATTTATCGTGGCAGTTGGTGGTGCTTGCACTGCTACTTCCACACTGATTCTATCTCCCTTTGGTGTTGTCAAAACTACCACTTTCTCCTTACACTGAATCACTACATTGTGTTGCTTCATCCAATCCATTCCCAGAATAAGATCAATACCAGATGCTCTCAACACAACCAGACAAACTGAGAAGTCTACCCCTTAGGGAAATACTTGCTGAGGGATAGCAGTAATCAGCTGGTATACTGCCCCCGGTGAATTCACTAACATTTGTTCTTTCATGGCTACTAGAGGTATGCTATGTTTTCTAACAAATGCTTGAGAAAGAAAAGAATGCGAAGCTCCAAAATCAAACAGAACAGTAGCAGAGATAGAGTTGATGCTGAACGTACCAAGCATAACCTCTGGCGCTTCCTATGCAGTCTCAGTGGACACATGATTCACACTCCCAGTATTATTGAAAAGCTTCTGGTTGCCACTTGACCTCTGAGGTGTCTGCTGGTTCTGCTTCTTAGGACAACTATTAGCATAATGTCCAGGTTCACCGCAACGAAAACAAACTTGAGGGGTGTGAGGAGAACTGCCCTTCAAAGGGGTATTGTTGGGTGCAGTCAGTCATGGAGTCTGCTGCCCGCTCTGCTGCGGATTCTATGGCCTCTGTTGGAATGGAGAGCGCTGCTGAAATTGATTGTTCTGGGGGATACTGAGGGCGCTGTTGATTTGGGTTGCGATTCCACTGGTTGAGGGGTCCTTGATACCTCTGTTGTGAGTTAGGACAGAAACGCGTGTTGCTTCCAAAGCCTTGTCGACTCATCTTCCTCTTCCTGTCCTGTGCCAAGCACGCATTGTCACGATAGCGCGATCCACTAACTGTTCAAAATTGGCATATGTATTGCCCAGCAGCTCAGTCTGAGGTTATAGTATATACCATTCAGAAAGTGACGCTGCTTATCAGCATCCTCTCGAACTTCATTGGGTGCATAATGAGCCAACTCTTCAAACTTGCCATGGTACTCACTCATGGTCATAGAACCCATTCTGAGGTTCCTGAATTCTTCTTGCATCTGCTCAATCAAACCAGCCGGAATGTGACGAGCTTTGAAGTCTCTCACAAAGACGTCCCAAGTGATAGCGGGAGCATTATTGGGACGAGCAACTTGATATGACTCCCACCAAGTTTGAGCAGCCCCTTGTAGTTGACCAGAAGCATACAACACCTTCTCTTGATCATTGCACTGCGCTAGATTGAGCTGCTTCTCTATAGCGCGTACCCAGTCATCAGCCTCCAAAGGATCAATAGCATGAGAGAACACAGGTGGATGACCATGCATGAAATCCCTACGCTTGTCCCCTGGTGGCTGAGCAGGTGGTACTCCTCCTGCTTGCATTGTCTGCGCCAACGGCATCAAGGCTTGCATCATCTGCGCTTGCGAGGCCATATATTCCTCACATGTGACTGGCGGAGGGTCAGTTCTAGCAGCACCCCTGTTGCCTCTTCTCGACATCTGGATTCCAATTTACATAAAGGAACCTTAGAAATATCCAAGACTATAACGATGTCATCATGTATTAGTGATTCTGAAAATTTCTGGGCGTGTTGCAGTTTCAACAGGTCAGTAAATCAGTCATAAGCGGAGTTCCAGATATCCAATTCAGGCAAATTTTGTATGGTAGGAAAGCTTAGAAAATTATCTACAACTTTCTTTTAGGACCTAATGCCATATTCCGTCATTAAATTTGTCGAAATTAACAGACAACAGATACTGCAAACACTTCAAGACAGCGCAGAAACATTGAATTGGTACAATTTTCGCTCATAGCTCAGAAAAGATATAAAGGTGATTCTTGCGGCGTTGGAAAACTACTGATGTCTAGTTATTACCACAAAAATTTCACCAGATTTATAGTAACCAATTTCGAGATATAACAGAAAGATTGCAGACTGCTCAAGGAATCAGCAAAGGACAGAAACGAGATTGACCAAACCGACTTTTATTAACCGACCCAAAAACGTAATATGTTTAACTAAGGAACTTGCGGACATGCCCACAAAGCTCCAGCACTCATTACAAAGAACCAAAACACACTTTAAGCATAAGAACAAAACTAAGCACACCAAGTTCACTTGCACTTAAAAGACTCGACGCAACTTAGACTAGCGAAACTAACGACTTTCCATAAGGGTTTTCCTGCACCTAAGGGCGAAATGAAGGTTCGAGCTTCTCATATATCTTCAGTTCTCCCATGGAAGCTCGGAGGTCATCTATATGCTTCTGTAGCCTCTTCATGTCCTTCCCTTGCTGGTACATCATATTCTCCAAGCTCCTAACCTTCATCATCATATCATGGCCGAAGTGTACCATTACTCGTGAAACCGGATCGAGGCCTTCAGGATTCCTTACAGCCCATCCATCTTCCATAGCGCTATCCTGGTACGGGAGGAATCAATGGTGGTCATGCTGCATAGGCTCTCGACGATGTCCACGAAGGCTTATGCATGCTTGAAAGCAGCATCTTCAATACTACTCTCCATGGTAGAACGATGTCCCCAATGGAAATGAATCCTCTCTAAGTGTTGAGATGCCTATCCTTCTTCCTCGAAGAAGATGTTCACGACAGAATAAGTGGCTTCCAAGGGATGGGTGTACTCGATGCAGATGTATTCCACCATGGGATTCCAATCAGCATAGTAGTGTGAAAGAATCCCCACCAGGCGATAGTGTGAAACTATATCACAAGTCCGTAAACGATGTTCCTTCACAGTCCACCCCATTGGAGGGGGCGATCCATCTCCTCCATTAGAACCGTCATGTGGTGGTGATGGGGATGTCCATCATCTTGAGCGACGTCCATCTCATCGTCACTGATGTCGATGATCTCTTGGTCACCACCCACAGACTCTAGCTCTTCATCTTCTTCTTCAAGCTCAAGCATAGGCTTCAGTGTTGGTGTTGGTGATGGCACTGGGGATGGCGCCTGTTGTGGATACTCCTCATCCTCTTGCGCATACCCATCTTCCTCCTCAACCTGCTCCATAGGCTCATACTCAACTCGGGGCAGGATGTATCCTCCATAGCTCTTACGGGCAGTCATGTGAGTACGAGCCATCTACAGAATTTTAGAATTGGTTAAGGTAGAAGCAATATATTTTCACAAAAGAGCAAGTTAAGAGCATGATATTTTAGAAAATAACAAGACCAAGACAACAAGCAAGAATCAAGTGAAGCAAAGAATCTAAAAACAATCATTCTAACTTAGGCTTGTGTCCTACAGTCAACGGTGCACTGATACCAATCTGTCATACCTAATTTTAAGGATAAAATTAAATGCATAAATCTTATGTGCGCTCAGAGATCCGTCACACACATAAGCCGACAAATCATAAAAAGTACCATCATAGAGTTTATTACATAACGAATGAATATTTTGAGTCTTAAATATAAATAAGCTTAAATATAAATAAGACGTTTACTAAGATAACTCTTTTGCGAAAGCTCTGGCTGGTGAACAAGCCTAATACTCTTCGCGGTAGTTGTCACTTCAATCTTGATCTGTTATCCATCCAGGATTTTCCAAATATTGAAATAAAACAAGCGTAAGTACTTTCGTACTTAACAAGTATAGCAGGGGTTCATGAGGCTCAAAAAGCTAACACGGTTTGACTGCATTTAGCTTTTAGTGTATGTCAAGTTTTAGCAAATATTAGCAACAAGGTAGCAGCAATTCCTATAACCACATGATAAGTTAAACAAGATTAAGGAATAACATATAAACATCATCATTAACATTTAGCAAGAATAAAAGGTGATCATCTATTCCATAAGAATTCTTTGGCCGCCCTAACCGTGGGCACGGACGATATATCGGTTTAAACTCTGCGCAGAGGTGTACACTTTCACTGTAAGTCACAATTTTCAAATGCATGGGTTTGCAAAGCCTATAACACCAAAAATTATATAAAGCCATCCAATAGTTCGTGTAACAAGCAAGGGGCGCTAAATCGTCGGATATAGGACCCCTCTTCCAATATGGCACAATACCCTCACGGCTATACTCATAAGGACAGCAGTTGCCCAATACCCAATTCGGCCCTTCCTCTCACAAGCTAGAAAAGGTCTCTTGGGTGAACTAGAGCCAGAACCACGTAGCGCTCACAGCTGTACGTTAAGTCCCGGATGATCACGTATAGATACGTCCTACGGAAAGGAATTTAAAGCATCACAAGATTAAATATGCTCTAACCCCCTGAGATTCCAAATTACTAAAAAGTCATCTTTTAATAGTATTGCATATATCATTAATCAAGTTACACAATTATGGTCATAAAGCGCTAGCATAACTACCCACATGCAATATCCCATGGTGACAAGGGTAATCGGTAATCAATTGCTTGGTAATCCTTAATAGGTGACAGAGAGACACATGCATATGATATTTAGTGTAATCATAAATAGGTCATCAAGGTAGATCCCAACTATACTTGCCTTGTTCAAAAAGCTCCTGAGGATCCTGGTTGTCGAGGTACTCCTGATCTCCCACGAACGACTCACCGTCTATACTCGATCAACATACAGCAACACACAAGTATCCGAACAATCATACACAAGAAAAACAAATAGATCCGGTTAGAACAGTACACCAATCAAGGTAAAACTGATTTAAAAAGTTAAAACGAAGTTAAAGCGAAAATTTTATGGCTAAAACTGTGCAGTGGCAGTTTGGTAAATACTGGATTTTGGAATTTCGAATTTGAAATAAAATAAATCAGGATTTTGAATCTGATCAGGGACGGCGGGCACGATTACAGGAAACTTGAGGATCTGTTTAGGAAAAACGCCATGAAGGGGTAAGATCTATTCTTGGCATTTGATTTCAAATCGGACGGTTGCAAATTGATGAAGGAGGGAGAGAAAGAATTCAGGCCGGCAACAGAAAGTCCGGCACGGTGGTTGCCATGGCCAACACACTGATCCTTGCCGAGAGGACCTTTTGGGCATCAGATTTGGACGGGACTTGGACCGGGTGGAAGAGGAAGGCAAGGCGAACTCACCAAGGGTGTTCTCGGCGATGGGAATCGATAGCGGCCAGCGAGCTGCTGCGAAGGTTCGGCGATGATTAGACGACGAACCAGAGTGAGAAAACGAGAAAGAAAGGACTCGGCGAGTTCACAAGATTGAAACGAAACTCGTCTCGGGTCTTACGGCGGCTGCGACGAAGCGAAGCGGCGGCGGGCTTGGCGACTTCGAGAGCTGGGGCTAGCGGCGGCTCTGGAATTTGATGCGAGGCGCGGTTTGCTCGAGAGCTGGCGTGGGGAGGTGCGG
>JAKNSH010447226.1:0-14342 GCA_027790015.1 Cymbopogon flexuosus
TGCACCACGTCGCCGTCCTGGTTCTCGTGCTCGATCAGCACGGCGAGGTACATGGGGTTGGACCCGTGCTGCACGCGGAAGGTGATGGTCAGGCCCGGGAAGTTGCAGGGCACCCGCCTGAACTGCATGTCGATGATCCCGGCGTGCCGGAGCTTGTCGTTGAGGCCCGACCTGGCCATGGCGCCGAACGCCGTGCCACTCAGGTCGAAGTGGTACTTGGCCACAGGGTAGTAGTTCATGTCGGTGATGATCACCGTCTGCGGCACGCCGGAGCAGGCGGGGTGGTTGCTCTTAAGGCACCGAATCTGGAAAAGAGAAAAGCACAAGGTCAGCGGATGCACGTGGTCCTGATGAGGCAACGGAGGCTAGCTACTGCCTAGTGGGGTGTCTTCAATTGATTGGACCAACCAAATAAAATGATTGGGCACCAACTACTAAAATGTACTACTAATGACACGGCCGATCGTCGGCCGTGGTCGATCGACGACCATGGTGAAAACCCCACCTGATAGCATGAGCCGCAGCCCTTGCCGTCCTTGAAGATGGGCTCGTTGCCACAGGACGTCATGGAGGAGAACGGGTACTGGTTGGTGCCCTTGAACCCACACGCACCACCTAGCAAAGATTCAGCAGCACCAACAAGACAATTTAGACATGAATGGCATGGGATGAGCCACATTGTAGATGGCTTGGATGCTATGCCGATCCTCACCGTTGTCGTCGGGGCCGGCGCCGGTTGGTGCGCCGTACCAGGTGGCCTTGGCCGGCAGCCAACCACTGCTGTAGGATAACAAGGACCTATCCTGCGATGAGTCGGTGGCGTTGTGGTCGGGCTGCTGGTGGTGGGCGCGAGCGCCATAGGCGACGTCGACCATGGAGAGGAGCACGGCCACTGCAAAAGCCTTGAAACAGAGCGCGGTGGCCATTGTTGCACTAGCTAGTTAGCTAGAGGGACGAACTCGGCTCGTTTGGCAGTTGCTGCTGTGACTGGTTTGTGTTTCGATGGTGTGTGAGGTGGAGGGCATTGCTGGTGTGGTATTTATAGGCAGAAGACACAGGACGGAATGGGGATGCCTGAACTACCAATAATCCGCCGGCCGGCCGGCCGCGGCATCATCGATGGTCCGGTCGCTACACCTGACCCGGGTTAGAGGAGCTCGCTCGCGACGAGGTCCGTCGCGTCACATGGGCACCGCGCGAATCATGGAGGAATGGAAGTTATGGGCTTATGGCATGTTACTTGTAAATAATATAATTCCTGCAAATAATCTCGTTCACATCGAAGGCCACACACTCTACATACAGCGCTTTAACGTTGGATTGGAAGGCTGGAGTGATCCGACATAAAAGTAGGAGATTAGATATGGTGCAAGTGCAACTGGAAACCAGTACATGTATTGATCCCCACGTGCAATCCATGGATAATATGCCCATCATTGCAAAGCTAGTTTAAAACCAAATGTGTATTGACCCCGTGCAGTGCATATGCAACTAACAGGTATGCAGACATGCAGTATGCTGTATGCACATCCACCAACTAGCTACTCCTCCCTTTAGTTCCAAATTATAAATTGTTTATTATTTTCTAAGTACACTAAAAATATTAGTTCATCAATACGTGCTCTCTGGCATGGGCTACAATTTCATGAAACATAAGCATCAATTTCCATTTAATACCTCTCGCTAAGAAAATTAGGTAGCATTTAGGCAAAACCCCACATCTATTAATCGTTTTTAGAGACGATATCTTAAGGTGGCTGTCTCTTTGAATAACCATTAATAGAGGCATCAATGAAGCTGGACTATTTAAGAAGCGTAAACCTACGTAAATAACTGCAAATATGGATTTCACACTAGAAAGCATAGCCAAAACTTTGTACTAAAATATTCCATATCATGTGTCTACTGCATAAATCTACATATGTGGAGCTCAACAAAACTGGACTTTTCATTTTTAGATTTTTCTATGAATTACTACACACATCAATTTTCAGCCGTTTTAAAGATTTTAAAATTAAAAATAGACTTTGCAACTGGAACCATGAACTTGTAAGAAATTAACCCGCAGCACATGTGCACTATGCAGCAGTGTGGATCTTCGCATTGGGAACCTTGGGAAAAATTTCACTTATTTTTTCCTCCTTCCCTCTCTTCTTCCTCATGGGTGGAGCAGGGGCTCTTGTGGACATGCAATCGAGATCGAGTGAGGAGGCAGCCGGCCTAAGCCGTGATGCTCGGTGACGAGCAGGCTCCCATGGTGTCGATCTGGCCGGGCCATGAAGGCAGCGGCTGCGCTGTGCGCTGTCCCGTTCACGGAGTAACGGGAAGGAGACCAGGGAAGACCCTGATTGAACGGTAGATTACTTATTCGCTCGATCGGACGGTTAACGAATTATCAGGCGCAGTGGCACAATGATTTGCTTAGAGATGGGCCCCGGAAATATAATGAACAGCTGACAATTAGCAACTGCGTTCCGAAGAATTGAAAATGCAACAGACTGATATGTCTGGCCAGTACAAAGTGTGTGGTCAGGAAAAAATAATGCTCACTTCAATAACAGGTGTCACGATGTAACATAACATATATTCCTATCTTATAGTAGTAGTTATTAATAATGAATAAAAACATATATGGTTCTCTACATTTTTACCGAACTAGTACACCAATTCCAGCAACGCAGACAAACCCAGGAGCAGACGAAACAAAGTCCCACACGAACCACTGCTACAAAATGCCAATCATCAGTCCATCGACAGTAGATGAGCTTCAATGGCAATAAGGCATCCTCCTACAGCTTACCAAAGCAAAACAACCCTGGTCGCCCGGCACAATAAATGTGTTATCACAGCTCCATAACAAAATTATCCTCACCACTGGAGGCGTTAGAGATTCGCCAACACCTCACCAGCCCAAATGCTAAATCCAATCTGTAAATATTGGCATCCAAGATTCTCTTCCTTGCAAAATGTACTTCCAGTGAGGCAATGCCTCAGTCTACTCCCCAGTTTTCTTGCTCCGGAAATTCTCTCTCATTGATGCAACCTTTTTCTTGCACTGGACTACAGTTTTACCTGGGACAGCAGCTGCCACACGCTCCCATCTTTGGCTTGCATCCTTGGGAAAAGCCTTCAATGCTTGGACTAGAGCCAGGACCTGCGCCTCTGTCCAGGCATCTGGATCTGCCACAGATGGTGCTCCATCCGGGACAGGATCAGCAGCAGCTTTCCCATTGGCTATCTGGCTACTCGCAGGTTGTGCCGCAGCCTTTGACAATGGAGTACCAACTCCCTCAGTTGAGGAACTAATTTCATCTCGGGTCGAAAGAGGTGAAGCAATAGATTGGGCCGGTTTGCGCTTCTCAAGGAAGGAGTCGAAAGCTTTCGACGAGTCTGGCTTCTGCAGAAGAACAGTCTTAGTGGCCTTGAGAATTTCTTCAACCGATCTGTTAGTCCCAATAAATTCTGAAACAACCTCCCATCTTCTCGAAGTTCCCTTAGGATACTTTTGCATTGCTTTCCTAAGCATCTCAACCTCTTCCTTTCCCCATGGTCTCTCTTTTTTTTCATAGCTGTTCAATATGCTGCTACTGCCTTCTGCAGCTCTACCTCCTGTTGAGTTGGATTTTGGAGCAGAACTCTGAACACCATTCGCTTCAATTTTCTTCGCTTCCTTTGAGGAACTTTCATTGCAAAGTGTATTGCTCATCAACCTGGCCTTTTCAGTTGCATCCTTGCCATCCATTCCATCACAGAGCTTCTTCAGCTGTTCCATATCAAGTTTAGCACATGTTGATTCAACATCTTCCTCTGAGATACCAAAGTGGCTATCTGCAACCACAGGTGCTGCAAGAGTGCGCAAACGAGTTTTCTCTTTGCGGAGCAGCTTCTTCTCTTTCTCCTTTAGCTTCTTCTGATTTTGAGCAGCTTCTGCAGCTTTCTTAGACTCTTCTTCTTTCCTTATCCTTTCCTCTTCAGCAGCTTTTGCCGCTTCCTCTTCTTGCAATTTCTTTGCCAAATACTTCGCCTCCTTTCTTCTCTGTTTCTCAGCTTTCTCCTCTTCTTTCCTCCTCTGGATCCTTGGGTCTTTCTTATAAGCATTGTCCACAAGAGTGCGTACTCGTGCATATTCTGCCTTTTTGGCCTTCTCTTGCATCTTTGCATTCTGCCTCTCCATCCATCTCTTATGTTCGCGAGATTCAGCTTGCTCCAAGTCATACTCATCATCATCTGGAAATTCCCTCCAACTCTTGAAGTTGTACCAGAAATTGTAGAACTTATCAACCTCTGCTACTGGAGTAGTATCATCTCCTAGAGAAGGAATAGGCTGGGTAACAGACCAACGGCCATTTCTCATGAAGGCTGGGCCAAACACCTTGAAGAAGTCTTGTGGGGCACAGTCTGTTGGGACATCATCATCAAACTCATCCGTAGAGTCATAAATCCTCCTCTTTGTAGGGTCTATGAGGACTTCATAGGCCTCCTGGATGGCCTTGAAATGACTCTCTATCTCATCCTTTTTTGTTTGTTTTGCCTCCTCTGTTGTCTCTGCAAGAATCAAGGCAGCCTGTTTATCTGGATGATGTTTGAGAGCCATGTCACGGTAACTTTTCCGAATCTGATCCTCAGTGGCCAAGAACCTCAAGTGTCCCAACCCAAGCAATGCATAGTGATCCTGCTGTTGACTGCCAGACTTCTTTTTCCCTTTGCTGCTAAAGGTATCAGAAGCAGTATTAAAATCTTGGCTTTTGTCATCTGATGAGACACTGTGATCATCAGTTTCTATGTCTTCATGTTGCCCAAGACCAAGAAGCTTCATTGCCGCAGCATGGAACGAATGACCAGCAGGTTCATATTTCAAAGCTTTTACAGGTAGGCAGTTTGATGAAACATACAAAGGCACTCCCTCTACAATCTCCTGGGAGTACGTAATCAGAAGACAACTCTTCTGGGACTCCATATGTCAATGATTTTCAAATTGTTAACAAAGCTCCTGAGCCAAGATAGAATGATACAGCCTGCAGAAATTAACAAGTCAATTAGCCAGATACTTAGCAAATTAGTTCCAAATTGAAAAACAGCATCTCCCAAGTACAAATATACAACATTTATAATTAGTAGTAAGTGCAACCAAACAATGAACAAACATACAATAAGAACCTAAGTTCCATCACCCAGTTGAAAATATGCTAAGTTTAGCCTTTAGCATGCCATCTGATATCTAAACTGATAACAAGTTGCATGCGAGGACCACATACATGCAAAGGCAACTAGGTAGCTAAAACAGCATAAATGATACTAGTATTCTGCATATTAAGGATTAACAAATTAACAAATAAGGTAAACCATCATGGCTATTAAGCCCACTTGCTCCATTGGAATATACCTAGGACACTTTATTAAATGCAGCCCCATTTCCACTTTGCAAGGCTACAAACCTGTAAATGTTCAACAATGAGTGCACAAACCCTGCTGTGCCTCATTGTAATACATAACATAGAACATATGAATAAATGCAGCACCTTTTTTCAAATCTTAAAGCTACAGAACCCTTAATTGTTCAACAATAAGCAGCCAGACCAACTTAAACGCTGAGAATATGTAACAAAGGAAAGGGATTTGAACGAATAGTTCACCATTTCTTCAATTTGGAATATGAATATGTAAAATAAGACATGTGAACAAAATGACCTTTTTTCAGTCCTTCTAAAAAGGATTTGAACAAACACAGTCCCTTTGTTCAATTTGCAAGGTCACATAACGCATAATTCTTCAACAAAGTGCAGTCAAACCAGTGCCAATTATCTAAACTTACAAGCAGGTAAACAGACAGCATTCAGAACTCTGCACACTATCTAGAACGAATTAGGGGAGCATGACATCCTAATCCTAATAACCATGAAACAAGCTAAAGGTACAGGGTGGGGTGGGTAACCACCCGTAGCATATGCCCCCTTCAATTCAAATTCATCAGGTAAACCATCATGGCCTTTAAGACCACTTGCTGTCATTGGAATATGAAACCTTAGGACACTTCAGAAAATGCACTTCCTTTCTAGTTTGCAAGGCTACAGAATTTGTAAATGTTCAACAGTGAGTGCACAACCCCTGCTGTGCCTCATTGTAATACATAACATAGAGCATTTGAACAAATGCAACACCTTTTTTCAAATGTTAAGGCTAAAGAACCCTTAATTGTTCAACAATAAGCGGACAGACCAACTGAAACGCTGAGAACATGTAACAAAGGGAGTGACTTTGAACAAATAGTCACTTTCTTCAATTTGGAATGTGTAACATAAGACATGTGAACAAATGCAGTACCTTTTCTCAATCCTTATAAAAAAGACATTTGAACAAACGAAGTCCCTTTGTTCAATTTGCAAGGTCACTCAACTCATAATCTTTCAACAGAGCAGTCAAACCAGCGCCGATGATCTTATCTTAACTTACAGGCAGGTAAACAAATGCAACATGACATGGAGACAGAACGAATTAGGAGAGCATGACATCCTAATAACCACGAAACAAGCCCAACAAGGCACAAGGTGGGGTGGGTAACCACCAGCTACAAAGCTCCCTTTAATTCAAATCCATCAGCTATCAGTAATCCCCGTGGTGGAGCCCGTGTCATAAATTACGCATCATCACTACTGGGGCGGCGAGTTCACCCACTTGCCCGCAATAAAAACGAAGCACCGAACATAGATTGGAACAAAGGAAGGTCTGATCGGAGCTTCCTTACCGAGAGGACTGTGGGCGGCGACGGATCTCCCTCCCTTCCGCACGTCGGCTCGTTGGAAGGCGGCGGCGGCGGCGGCGGCGGCGGCGGCGGCAGGGTCCGGGAGGCCGCAGGGAACGGGAGGTGAGGAAAACGGGGACGGCGGCGACGCGAAGTATCGGCCACGCGATGAGGTGGGGCGTCGGGGGATGGAGGCGATTGTGCTCGGGTCGCGGCGCCAAGTGCAAAACCCTAGCAGCAGGCGATAAATAGAGGCGGCGCGGTGGGGAAGGGAAGAGGAGGATGGCTTCCAGCGCTCCTTTTTCCGGGTGCCGCACGTTTCCTCTGCCCCCTCACGTCTCTCTCTGATGGGCTGGGCTGAGCTAGTGGTGGCAGTTTTGGGCTTTGCTGTGATGGAGGAAAGCCCGTGAGAAACATCTTTTTTGCATTCGTTTTTTTTTTGTGTCGTGTAATCCTCAAAAAAGATGTAAATCTATCAAACAAGTTTGGAGAAGTCTTGACCTGGAGGATCTGAGGATGCAGTTGGCCAATCAAAAATGGACGCTGCTAGCGCTAGGACGTCCAATGAATCCAATCGGACGCCCCTCCCTCGTCTATGTGAATCTCGCCTGCCCCTATGAAAGACAGAAAAGAACCCGCACGAAGAAGAATGGAAGCTGCCCGCCCTTCCTCCACTCCCCGCGCAAAGTAAGACGCCCACTCCTCATGTGCACGGGAATACGCCCCACCTCTGACATCGCGGCCCAAAGCACATATGCCCCAAAGACCATGAAAATATCAATTGCAACAACACCGAACAAACTGCTGCAAATGGGATAATAGCAGAAACATAAGAGATTATCCATTGAAACATGGGATCAAATGGAAAATGCAACATTAAAGAGATGGTTGCTGAAACACCAAGAAACATATCATTGCAACAACAAAATAAAAACAGCCGAAACATTGAGCTAAACCAGCTAGAACACAATGAACATATTGTTGCAACAACATGGTACAACCACTGCAACATGAGATTGAAACAACTGAAAATACATACTGCAAAACATCGACTGAAACTAAATGCAACATCCAAGTAAAATCGATGCAACATGACGAGATCTGACCCGCGAGAGCACCCTAGAACCCTAACCACCTCTACATCCCTAAGATCTAGAGGGGGGGAGGAGGACCTACCTACCTCGTCGGAAAGCTGTCGTCATCACACTCCTTTTCCCGTGGCATAGAGGTTGTAGAGTGAGGGAGAGATGCAGGGGTGGCTCGTCGGAAGCCACCGCCACCCTCCTGCGCCCCGGTGGCATGGAGTTTGCAAAGGTCATGGAGGAAGGGAGGGAGGGAGGGCGCGCCGCCGTCAAGGCATGGAGGTTGAGGCTGGAGGGAGGGGCGGCAGCGACAGTGGACGAGCAGAGCGATCGAGGAGCCCACGAGGAAGAAAAGGCAAGAAGAACGAAGTGAAGCACGGGCAACGCATCAAGTGAGTGGATAAGAAAAGCGGGGGCGGTCGAGTGGTTATATGACATGTGTCCGATGTTGTAGGATGTCGGAATCATAGCATTACCCATCAAAGATCTATTCTTGATGTCATGGATTTTATTCTTACTCTTCAAGAAGAAACAAAGCTGAAACTTGAGGTGGCCACTCTCTTGTGGTATCGGTGGAATGCTACAAACAGAACAAATCAAAGGGGAAAGGAAGTACACCACTGAAGAAATATGCAGCTCTGCTTTGTATCACTCTTACCAACTACAGAAGTTAAAATCAAATCAGCCCTCTTAGGACCAAAACAACATGGAAAATGGAGGCCAACTCCAAATGGGTTTTACAAAACATGGAAATATGGACGCTGATAGCTTATTTTAGAAGGCTTGGAACTGGCAGCATTTGTTGGAATGCAGACCTTGATCTCTGAAGGTTTTGAATTTTGATCGATTGGAGCTAGGGAGTGCTGTTTAGGGAATAAATAGTCACATGGCGTTTGATTTCATATGTCGTAATATTGCTAAACCCCTTTGGTTTCATATGTCGCAATATTGCTAAGTGCCATATGACTTGTCATGTTGTAGCTGATTCTATAGCATCTTTTGCTGCTTGTTTAAATGTGGGTAATTCTAGGTTGTGACTATATCAGGCAGCAGAGTAATGCCTCTCGTTTCCAGTGATTTACCAAAACAAGTATTGGTTTTCCATCTCAAAAAATGTTTTTTAAATAAAATCAGGCCATGAATTTATCGCCAAAGCCGCTTGCAGTTTTTTGGAGGAAAAAAAAGGAGTCCAAACATGTCAAAAAAAAAAAAATCTGCAGTGTGAGTATGAGACCGTGATACCGGATATCCACTTTTGGCTGAGGAGACCCAAAAAATGCACACATACCAAAAAATTATTACATAGTGGCAACTGGCAAGTCAATCTCATAGACAGCTTACGATCAGTTTAGCATATCTGCACCTCCTAAAGACTACAGCTCTATCTCTTGTCTTTAGCTGAAGCCGGAGCCGCTCCAGGAGCTCTGGACTACATTATTTGTAGTCACCTCACCCCTTAATATCGATACATTAAAAAACGAGAACTGAATGATGATCACAACTATAATTAGAAATTTAGCACGCAAAGGTTGCCAAAAAGGTTTGCAGTCAGCTAACGAGCTTGCACAAGAAATGGTCACACATCACGATTATTTCCATGATAGACACCAACCGATTTTACAGACGGAATAAGCACACTTGCAACATCTAACAAGATGCCGGGGATACACCAGCAACATAGACAGGTACAGAGCTTCACTCGGAGCGTATTCCTCCCATGAAGGTTCTTGGGTCAGGGCAGGTTCCACTGAACTGAGCTTGTGAAAAGTCGAACCCTGGGTTCTAAAGAAGTAAAAATGGTAGATAACAGATTTAGAAAAGGTGCATGCAAAATGAAACTCGAAACGTGTATGATAAGGCTGCCGCATGTCATATGGGACTTCTACATATATTATACGTCGTCCTCCAGAATAGTATTAAGCACACTCTTTGGGCTTTAGAGAAGGGTCTTCAAAAAAGTTGGCACTGTTACTAATAGCTTCAACCATGGCAGTGTTTAAACACTTTCGCTCTTATTACAACCAAATTATATCATAACAGAGCCAGGGTTTTCTCTTTATTCTGATGTTTGACGGAGTCAGGCTACGACACCCACAGTAAACTTCTCTTATTGGCAGTAGACATTTTTTGTGATTGCAGAATTTGGCAAGATCAGTGTTAGGAAATAACTGCCAGCAGACAGAGCATATTATCATAAAAACAATACACTATGGCCTGTTTGGAACCCATGAATTGAAACCAATATCTAGAAAGTGCTTCTCATTTCACTATTAGATTACTTTCCAATTCCTCTCAATTCTTGGTAACCAAACAGGGCCAGTAATACCGATAAGTCCACTTTTAAAGAATGAACTGTAGCATACACAATAATGACAATATCAGAGACAACATGCCCCTGCAAGTCCTAAAATTCTTGACTGAACCAAGTATTGTCCAACTCTTAACTTAATTATGCAACATCAATCGTTTTGAACTCAAAGTTACCACACCCAAGTGAATCATGCAACCTACATAGTTTTAGGCCCTTATTATCAGTATTAATCATGACACTAGTATATATAGATCGTGGGGAAACTGATCAGATCCAAATTCAAACTGGCTAGATATCGTTATTAGCTTGTTCATCGTACTCTGATTCAACCATCTTAGCTACATTCTCTAGTTACATTGCAAGTGCTTTTAATAGAACACAAATTTGAATGCGAAACTAATCTTGCAAACAAGACTTTTCCATTGGATCGGTAATTTGATTTGAGGCATTAGCATGCAAACCATATTAGTATGGTTGGTGATTCAAAAATATCTGGTCCTGCTTCATATTGTATTCATGTATAGTCCAGATGACCTGAGTTATAAGACTGAAAACTACGTGACAAACTAAGAAAAAGAAAATGAAGCATGAAAGCATGCGATGGGAATGCACGGAAATAGAAGTTGTACAGGTGAGGGAGGGAGGGAGGGAGATCATACCTCTTCCTGAAACCTTTGGAGCATCAGCCGCTTTTGCTCCTGGTCTGCAGCATATGGATCCAAACTTCCTTGCCCTTGTATTGGAGATGACCATGTTTTCCCCTTCTCTCTTTTTTGCAGAGTGATATGCATCTCACCATCCTCTGTATTGTCATCACCATTGCCCATGTTAAAAATTATAGTCGAATAAGGTGTATATGAGTCAGATATCTTTATAGCCATATCCTAACATCCATAGCACTAAATTTCATGAGCGGCAGATGCTAGCATGCCCATTGCGCATAATCGCATGTTAACACTAGCTCACAAGTTTTACTGGCTGTTCCAAAGATCAATACAGCACAGAAGCATCCTAATCGTTGATTCTAGTAAAGTTCGTTGTCGAATTCACTTGTTCTGTAGATTGTCAGAAAAGATGTGTTTCTCTACAGCCCTGGTTGACTGCACAATTCAATGCTACTTTTGCTCTAGTCCTGCATTAACTCCGAGTCTCAGATTATATATAAAAAAACAGTCAACAATAGCCAATACTTGATGCCAGCGAGTTTCTACCAAAAAATATACATACTGATAAGATCATTGGCATGGAATTGATATTGCATTTGTCATGAAATATAAATTCATACATTATATCTATATTTATGATAAGTTGATAACCATTACCAACGTAAGTATAAGACTATAGAAGGACAAAAATGTGCCATGGAGACATATTTTGTTGTCTAAAGTAACTAGTAAAACACAAAAGGGTACCAAATCAGGAGCAGTAGTACACTCGTACTCATCAACAATTTCTGCTATCTAGCTCTCGACTAATAACCCTGGCAAAAACTAAAGCCACCCAACAATATTCAACGATTATCAGTAAGCTGCTAAGTAGTTTTTATTTTCTCAGTGAAGCAGGAGCAATTGCTTTCATCAACTAAACCTTATTAATCGGTAAAAGCACCGTGCCAATTTGACAATTATAAGCGCAAATAGCTTGTGCCAACCAAACAACAATTTCAAGAACACTTCTCGCGAAGATGTCAGAAATACTACAGAGATCAATATCCACGGTTCATGTTCAGGAAAAAAAATGATGTAAAATGTTCAAGAGAGATAAGTTAAATCACACCTATTGTCCAGAACGACGAGTCGGTCTTCACGGGGTGCGTCAGGTCGTGCTGCAAAATCACTCAAAAACAACATTCAATCCCCAATCAGACGCGAGGAAATCTTGGAAACCTAATGGAACCGAATCGCAAGGGGGCCTTGAGAAGGAGCACAGACGTTGAGGTATGGTGGGTTCCCGCGGATGCCGACCTCGACGTGGCTAGCCTGGATTTTGCAGTGGAAGAGCTTGGTGGGCACGCCCTTGGGGAGCTCGATGTACATGTTCACCTCCTCCAGCGTCTGGTCCCACTCGAACACCTTCTGCCCTGCTCATGGCGGGGATGGGGATCGACCCTAAGTCAGAGGGGGTGGGGGCGCCGCGGGGAAGGCGGGCTGTGGAGGATACGGCGGGGGGAAGCGGCTCACCGTTGTGCACGAAGGCGTGGCGCTTCTCGGGGCCCAGCTTCTCCGCCATGGATGGCAGCCGATGGGAGCACGTGCTCAGTCCTCCCGACGCGTCTAGAAGATTCCGGACTCTGGCTCGCGGAACTCTGCTTAGGCACGGGGCTACGGGTAATGGCTCTCGAAGACGAAGAGCGGAACTGAGGCAGCAAGGACGGTTGCGGCAACGGAGCGGCGAATTTTGCGGCAGGGATCGCCGGGAGTGGCGAATTTTGCGGCAGGGGACGCCGGGAAGCCTGGGTCTGGCCGATCGGCGGCGGTCGGCGCTGGTGCGCTCGTGTTGGGGGGTAATTCGTGGTCCGTTATAAAATGGTGATGTCATTTATACGGTGCTGAGTGGAATTATCTAGATGATGCATCATGTATTTTATGGAATCAACTCTAATATGCAAATACTAGTTATTTGCTTGTGAGAAATAACATATTTCATTTTACAAACCAAATAAAAAAAAGAGTAAGAAGAAGATGGACCGTCTTGTTTCTCATACCAAACACACCTCACTCTTTACTTTTGTTTTGTTTGTGGAATAGATTGAGTTGATCCATCTTCACTTCATTCTTCACAAGATAATGATTAGCATATGTATGAGGAACATGTTAATTACCTAGTAGAATAGGAGGAATTTCATAATTATATAAACAATTTTTTTATGGCCACTTTAAACTAGTTCAATGAGTCCATGGGTATGTAAACAAATTCAAAAAGCATTGGTTGCAATTATATATAGACTTGAACATGAGAAATAACCAGAGAACTGTAAGGTTGCTGGATTCCATGGATTAGCAGCATTGGATAATATCCACTCACTAGAAGTGGTTGTTTCCTACTTTTACAAAAAGAAACCGATACAATATATCTTATACTCCTCCATTTCAAATTATAAGTCTTTTACTATGATCATAGGTCCAAAACAAAAATAAGAACCTAGAAAAGCCAGACTAGAAGGATACAGGGCACGTAATTTTATTCTAAAGGAAAAAAATCCTGCAAATAATTTCATTCAAAACCACATTGGTACACATCCTTCGGACCAAATAGCTTGTGAAAAAGTTGGAAATAAAAATAGAAAACTGTTACAAATGAAAATGCAAAGAGACTGTGAAAAGGTTCAGAAAGAAAAATAGAAAAAACTTGACGAGAGTGGGATTTGAACCCACGCCCTTTCGGACCAGAACCTTAATCTGGCGCCTTAGACCAACTCGGCCATCTCGTCGTTATTGCATACTTGCTAGTATAATAAATTTTGATATATAGGTATCAGCAGAAACAAATGCAAAGAGTTGTTCCATTTTTTTTTTTTTTTTTGGAGTGTGGAACGGGTTTTATTGGACCTAAACATAAGAGGGCACACATATTAGATTTCAATAACAAAGAAACATGCCTGATAGAGTAACAACTGCTCGTGAGTCGTGATAAACCTATGAGCCTCAAATTTTGATTTCCTTCAATGACGACAAAAACTAATTAACCAGCTGTCCAGCTTTTCCTTCTCCTTAATCTCTGAAAGGAGCATATAGTAGCTGCAAAGTTTTGATAAATTCTACTATTTTTCTAAGAGAAGAAAAAAGAGTTCCTCTCTAATTTTTGATTTAGGATCCCAAATTCACCATGCTAGCACACCTCGACTCTCGGCTTGTACAAGTCGTACACTTGGTAGCCGTACCCAATAGGCCCAAGCTATCAAGCATCGCATGCCCTCACTCCAGTCATGTCACCATCCGCTCCTCTAAGCCGATGGAGAAATTGGTTTACATATTTTCCTATAGATATTTCGTATAGGAAAATTTTAGTTTCTAGTGGTGTCGTATTGTTCTTATTTTCAACAAAGAATATGAAACTGAAAGTGATTAAGCCCTTTTTCTAATTGTTTTCACCCTAGCAACTACCACCACTTTTACGAGCAACAATGGCTAGTAGGGATAAAAACAGACAGAACATATCCCGTGACGTAGTGTATTTGTTTTGTACATTTAACCTTATTCAACCAACACAT